>OZ010690.1:404409-573766 GCA_963932265.1 Thymelicus lineola
CGTTCCCGCCCACATCGGCGAGCGCACGCCCATCACGGCGGTGTACAACCCGGTGACGCGCGAGCTGATCTTGGCGGCGCTGAAGATCGCGGTGCTGGTGCTGGACGAGCAGCTCAACCCGCAGCACACGGACGGCTTCACACACGCGCGCGCCGTCGCCCGCGTGCTCTACAACCCGCTCTTCAAGGTCTCTTCAACCATGCGCTTACACATAGATACGCATCGAAAGATAACCCCATACGAGCGCGCTAAACAATAGCACGCGTAGACATCATTCACGGAGATGAAAAACGCGGTCGATCCGTTCAATACTCCCCTTATTCACTCTTTTCGTCATGTCCGTGAAAGGTCTCCATGTGTGCGTTTCTGGACGCTCTATTTGGCGAAGGTGGTGATCACGTGCGGCATGGACAGCATCATCATCAACTGGGACCCGGCGACGGGGCGGCGCAACGCGATGGTGCGCGACGCCCACACGCGGCTGCTGCACGGCGAGCTCGTCCCCGTCGAGATCACGGCCGCCTGCTTCGACCCCGGCTACCAGCTGCTGCTCACCGGCGCCAGGAATGGAACGCTTAAGGTGCAATACAGCTGCTATACATCTACACTTTAATTAACACCCGTAATCGATCATGTCTAATAGTTTTTGAAACGCACAGGTTTGGAATTTCAATACGGGACTCTGTCTACGTGAGATGGCAATCGAGAGCATGTGCGAGGTTACGAACTGCTTCTGGGTAGAGGGAAGGTATATCATGCGATCGTATTTATTTAAAATTTCGATAGGAAGTATCAAATTGGATTATTTTATCGGTGTTACGAAGGATTAGGATTTAGGGATCTAGAATGCATCCATCACATTGCTCCAAAACGACCCAAGATTCTAAATAGCTTCAGAGCTGCTGCAGGTTTTTAACTACACTTCCACACAGTTCCTTGGTATTACAAAGCGAACGAGAGCAGCGTTCATAATGCCAGCTGCAAGTGTTTGATACATGGGTGCAGGATCATGGCGGTGGGCTGGAACCGGCATGTGACGGAGTTCGAGGAGGGTGGCGCGGGGGGCGGCGGGGGCGGCGGGCTGGCGGCGCGCGGCAAGTCCTGGGAGACGCGCCACACGGACGACGTGCTGGCGGCGGCCGCGCGCATGCCGCTCACGCTCGCCACCGCCACCTACAACTCCGAGCTCATCCTTTGGAAGCTGGAGACGGGGCAACCTTACAGGTTAACCACCTTTCATTTATTCACCGCCCGTATCTCTTTTTGCTCGAGTTCCAGTTACACCTGCGTTCAAGCCCCATTATTTTCTTCTTGACAATATCTCCCTCGTTGCCCACCTATCTAGACTCTTAACCAAGATGAACTTCTCCGAAATGTTTTTCATCTATTCGTGGTTCGATCTGAGCAGACAATTCTCGTGCACGGAGCCCATGCTGCGCATCAAGATGACGTACACGAAGCGCGCGCCCTCGCCCCCGCAGGCCGCGGGCCCCGCCGGCCGGCGGCAGTCCTCCGCCCTGCCTCGACTCAGGTTAATATTTGATTCATCATTCATATGAAACTTTGTTATACTATGTTACTAACATATGAACAGTGTTGGCGGAACCTTCAGGACCACAATGTAAAATTTGCAAAATATTGAATTCGCAAAAAAAAGAATTCCTATAATGTTGAATCTCAAAATGAAAGAGAATTCACTCCTTCACCATATAAAAATATTTTGTTCGTGTTGACATTATGAATGGCGTCGTGTGTTCGGTGTGTTGTGTGTCAGCACGTCGGGCGCGTCGGGCGCGGTGGAGTGCGCGGCGGCGGTGCGCAAGGCGCGCGCGCGGCGAGTGTCGCGCGTGGCGCTGCCGGCGGGCGCTCAGCGCGTGCGCCACCTCGCCGTGCACGCCATGATCTTCCTGTCCACGCGCCCGCAAGCCATGGGCGTCGGTAAACAACTCATTACTCACTACTCACCCTACTCTCATCCCCCTACATACTATATTAATTCTGGTTATAAAAAAGTAAACAAGGACGCAATCCATTTCAACAATGTAGGTAGGTACTTTAAAATAAATATATTGAGTAGATCTTGTAGAAGAGTAGATGTACCCACATAATAAGAAAACTGAGCGGTGTCGTGGTCTATGGTCGTGGCACAGCGTCGCTGTTCGTGGCGCTGGAGAACGGGCAGGTGCAGTGCTGGTCGGACCACCCGGCGGGCGGCTACCAGGGCTCCTTCCTGGCCGTGCACTCGGCCGGGGACTACGTGTCGGCCTTCGCCACCGACACGAACAACGACTACCTCTTCACCGGCACCACCGTCGGCTACGTCAAGGTGTGGCTCATGACCAACTACCTCAGGAACCAGGAGGTAAGCACCGAAAGTAACGCAACTTTAAATAAACTCGTAGATTCGTAGGTTTGCGGATGAAATAGGGCGTTCCGAGTTCCGAGACGAGCGCGAAGTGTGCACTAACGGAGCGGGCTGGCTGGGCAGGTGCACGTGAACATGCCGCGGCTGCGCGTGACGTTCCCGTTCCTGTGGCGCGACCGGATCGAGGGCCGCGCCAAGCGCTGCGTGCGCGAGCAGCCGCTGCCGCTGCTGCTCAACAGCTACCGCGCGCACCTGCGCTGCGTCACCACGCTCAGCTACCTCGACGACTTCCAGCTGCTGCTCAGGTGATACGACACTAAACGACTCCTACCTGACTAGAAAGACAGACTACGAACCTAAAGTGCCCTTCACCGCAGGTTGGAGAAAAGAGATTGACAATAACTATTAATTCCTCATCCATTACGATGATGGCACGTTAATCGATGAAAGTTAAAATTTTCCTGTGTTCATGAAAATTGTAAGTTCAATCATTTTTCTGGACAAATGTTCTCTTTTGGTCCTGTTGATGAGGTTTATTACCTACTGTTGGTTCATTCCTTCAGTGGAGGCCAACGAGTGTGTGTGTGTGTGTGTGTTCAGCGGCAGCTCGGACTACTCTGTGCGCGTGTGGCGGCTGTCGGGCGAGTACCTGCACACGCTGGGCAGCTTCGTGCCGCTCGACCACGCCGTCACGCGCTTCCCGCCCGACGTCCGCAAGATCGCCAGCTTCACCACCTTCAAGGTCTATCTCCTAGGTCTCGCTACTGTTCACAGTCAATTATGTATCTTTCCTTGTTTTCATTCCGATTTGAGTTCCATTTTCGGCCGAGATAGGTTACTTTTGTACTTTTAGTATTGTTAGTTGTGTACGTTGCGTGCAGGTGTGGCGCAGCGGCTACGTGTCGCGCTACGTGCCCGGCCGGCCGGTGGTGGACGCGCTGCGCGACATCACGCCGCTGGAGCTGCGCACGCGCACGTTCGGCGCGCCGCCGCCCCCCCCGCTCACCGGCCGCTACCTCCAGCTGCCCGCGCGCCCCGAGCCGCAGCCGCCGCCCCGACTCGACGACTCGCTGCCCACGGTCGGTACACGACACATCTCCTATGATGATCCACGATCCCACGATATATGTGCATGGGATGGGCTCGTGACCTCCTCCATTCTCGACAGATCCCGCTGTACACGCACCTGCGCATGGCGTCCACGCAGCCGGTGCGGCGGCCGCCCACGCCCGAGCTGGTACGCGCCACACGGCTGCGCCGCGCGCCCCCCGCCCGCAAGCCGCACTTCAACCCTCAGCTCGAGTGATCACCGCCACCGCCTGTGTCGGTGACCATCTCGATCGAAGACAGTGCATTTTTAGATATTATTATGTACCTAACATAATTAATTATAGAAAAAAATAAAGATTTTTCACACAGATATTTGTAACGTTTTTATTCCGTTCTATAAAATGGCTTAAAAGTACCCTACAAATTAATAACAGATATAAATTATGCAATACTTTATACAACTTAGGTCATAGTATTTAGGTTTAAATATTTCTGATAGCTTCAACTAAAACCTACTCATAAATATAATTATACGATACGAAAAACATGACCCGGATCGTGGGGATATCGGTTTCACTTGAACTTGGGCCGCTCGCTCTTGCGGCCGGGCTTGGCCAGCAGCAGCGCGCCCCCCGCGCCCCTCGCGCTCGCCGCCTCGGCCGCTTCCGCCAGCGAGCGCTCCAGCAGCCCCTCAGCGAGCCGCGCGGCCTCGCACGCGGCCAGCGCGTTCCCCTCCAGCACGGCGCGCAGCAGCCCCACGCGTTCCCCGCGCCGCCCCGTCGCCCCCACCGCCCTCGCCGCCGCCTGGTACGCCAGCACGTCCGCCAGCCCCCGCGCGCTCGTGCAGTCTAACTCGTTGTACGCCAGGTTCAGGTAGCTCAGGGTGAAGTTGCCCACGCAGTACGTGACACCGCCGCCCGCCACCAGCTCGGCCGGGTCGAACGGGCCCCGCCGCGCGCCCACCGGCTCGGCCGCCAGCGTCGCCGCACGGCTCGCTAGCGCGTCCGCCCCGCTGCCCGCAGCCGCCGGGAGCGCCGCGTTCGATTTCAGCGCGCGGGGGGAGCGGCCGCGCACCGCGTCGGCCGCCGGCTCCGAGGCCTCGGTCAGCTTGCGGTAGCGGCTCGCGACCGCCTCCCGTCGCAGCTTCAGATAGTCGAAGGTGCGCCGCCGCTCGGAGACGAGTTCGTCGGTCGACACCGGGAACCGCCGCAGGCTGCGGAGGATGTGCGCGGCGCCGGGGCTGGTGATCGAGTTCCCCGCCAGGTTGAGGTGGCGCAGCGTGCGGTTGGTGCGCAGCGCGTCGCCGAGCGCGCGCGCGCCCGCGTCCCCGATGCGGTTCCCCTCCAGCGAGAGCACGGCGAGCGTGCGCGCGGCGGGCAGCGGGTGCGCCAGCCGCGCCGCCAGCGCCACGGACTCGTCGTCCGCGAGGCCGCAGCGCGCCAGGCTGAGCACGCGCAGGCGCGAGGGCGGCTCCAGCAGCAGGTGGTAGGCGCGGTGCGGCGCCGGCGAGTCGTCCAGCGAGATCTCCGCGAGCTGCGAGCGCGGCAGGAGGGCGGCCAGCTCGTGCAGCGCGGCGGGGTCGAGCGGTGTCCAGCGCACGGCGAGCCGCGCCAGCCGCTCGAGGTGGGGCACACACAGCCCGAGGATCTTGAGCAGCAGGCGCGGCAGGGTGGCCGTGCGGAGCAGCAGTAGCTCGACGGGCTGTCCGGCCGGGTCGCAGCGCGCGCGGACCACCACCTCGCCCTCCTCGGCGGGCGCGCCCTCTGCGGCGGAAGGCTCCCGCTCGACGGAGGGCTGCTGGCCGGAGGTCTGCGCTTGCGGCGTCTTGTCTCGCTTCGATTTCTTCCCCTTGTCGTCCGCGGCGGCCTGGCTCGCGTACTCTTCTGTAGGGAACGTTTATTTATTTATTTATTTTTATTACAAAATCCACAGCTCTTAAAGGAAATAATATAAATGCATTTTACGAACTATCTTACAGCCAATAACGGATTTACATTTTTTAGTCTACATTTATAGATTAAAAAACGTCAAAAACGTTAAAAAACGTCATTCGTTACTGTCGGTTGTTGAATGTGTGCTCGAGCAGGGAGGCGGGAGGAGGGAGGTGGCGCTGCACTGACCTACGGTCTCGGGCAGCACCCGCAGCTGGAAGGGCGCCTCCAGCTGGCGGCAGGCGAAGGGCAGGAAGGCCACCAGGTCCGTGGGCTTGGGCCGGTACAGGCTCACTTCAAACACTTGCTCCATTGTTTAAGCAGAATAAGGTAAAATGTAACAAATAATTACTATTTAATCAAATGTCAAGAGACTCGATTGATGTTTTTGTAGTTCTGTCAACGTAGTGTTTAAGTACTCTGTGGTTCTGTCAAATGTTGTTTCTTCTATTCCTTTTTTATGCATAGAGTATAATATGGAATATATTTATCATATTTATACTCCATGCTTCCATGTTATAAGATGACCACAGAGTACTATACAAATACGTAGTGTTTAAGTATTTATAAATAAATGTTATTCAGTGCCAGACACAGAGTACTTAATGCCTGAGCTGAGCTATATTGAATCGGATAAAAAACTCACGTTTTTGTTAAGAAGCAGGTTTAGCAAGCTTGGACCGAATACATTCCTGTGCTGAAGCACCTTCTCTGAAAGTGTCTGTGACGTCCCACTTAGAGGATAATATCGCAAAATAGGGCAATAAAATAAAACACGCTGCGGATCTATACTGTTGCTTTATTAGAATGAACTGGAAGTGTAATCATAACATAAAATTGCTACTCGTTGTATCTATTACCCGCTAAGATATATAAAACTATAAAAAAATATGAAAACATGCTGATTACGGCGCGGCCAGGGTCGCTACGTCATCTGCAGGGATGTGTCAATTTGTTGGTGGTACAACTTCTCTCCACCACAGGACCAAGACGGCTGTGTGTGTGTGTGTGTGTGTGTGTGTGTGTGTGTGTGTGTGTGTGTGTGGCTAGAGCGGGGGCTCCTTCTTGGCGCCGCTGAGCACGACGAAGGCGGAGTGCGTGTCGCGCTGCTTCTGCTGCAGCATGTGCAGAGTGCCCAGCGGCGTGTCCGTCGAGCTCATCTTCTTCATCAGCTGGAACACACACCAACACATACACTTTACACTCACATACAAAACGTTCATGAAGTGATGCATTTTTGTCTGTGTTTGCCTCTGAATAATATGACTGATATCATTGCTACTCCTACTTCAATACATGATTATAACAACTAACATTGTAATGTGACTTGTTCAAATTTGCCAGGCGACTGTGCACAGTGATGAAGACAACGGATAAGCGTGTGACTCACCCCCTCCTGCACCTGCTTCTTGATCCGCTTCTCCTGCTTGTTCTTGCCGGGCCCCTTGCCGTGGAACTTGTGCGAGAGGTAGCGGAAGGCCTCCTTGGGGCAGAGCGCGCGGCCTTCGTCGTCCACGTACTCCAGCTTGATGTTGGGCCGGAAGTGGCTCTTCTCGCGGAACTCGGTCAGCGGCCCGCCGTGCCCGTGCCCGTGCCCGTGCCCGCGCTCGCGCCGCCCGTACTTGTCGTCCTCCCTGCACGTCACACGTTACAATACATTATTATATTATATCGTTACATCTATATTCTATACGCTGAACGTCACGCTTGTCTTATTTAGTTAGCAATTTTACATAGTGTCTTTTACCATAATGCATCTAAAAGTAAGACACATACAAAACGAGTGATGACTCGTGAATTTATATCACTTGTC
Organism: Thymelicus lineola; assembly: GCA_963932265.1. Classification (NCBI taxonomy): domain Eukaryota; kingdom Metazoa; phylum Arthropoda; class Insecta; order Lepidoptera; family Hesperiidae; genus Thymelicus; species Thymelicus lineola. Next base: position 411,569 of record OZ010690.1, read on the forward strand.
GTTTATAGTATTAGGCATTGATAAAATCGTTTTTCCACTTTTTACATACAACAATTTGAAGATCATATTTAAAGATCACACAAAAACACCGATCTGTGATTGCCATCAGAATTTTTTTTATTGTAGTGGAATACGCTGGGGCCGAGTATCGACCAGCTTCAAATAAAAAGCAGTGGCAACATTGTTTAGAAATGTGACAAGTATGAAGTCCATAATGTGACTCACCCGGCGGTCTTGTCGTCGATGGAGTAGACGGCGGCGGGCAGCGCGGTGCGGCGCGCGGGGGGCGCGGGCGCGGGCGCGGCGCCGGCGCGCTCCAGGTAGCCCTTGCTGAGCGCCAGCCGCAGCGCGCCCGCCACGCCCGCGCCCAGCGCCGGCTCCGCCTCCAGCCCCGCCCCGCACCCTACACCAGACACCAGACACGGAACACATCGTATGGTTACTACGGTCCAACCAAATCTAATTCATATTGTTCAATTTGAAACGAGGGGATCGAACACATCTCGACTTTCATCAAATACAAAGACGGTATTTATAGAGACGCATTTGATTCCTTTTGAATTGCGTGTTAAGCAAAGCCAAAAATCGAAATGATCGGCCACTTTATTAACCTTAACATAACCATTTCAAGTACGCTTTAGACAAATCTTAACCTTTGTTCGTTCGACGATTTAGTTAAAATTTAAAATAGAAGGAATTCCATTGTTAATGTAAAACTCGGCAGTTCGGTACCTGCGGCGAGATCAGCGGGCTTGTCGCTGTTGACGTCGACGCGGCTCCAGGCGCCCGCGTAGGCCTCAGGCTCCGCCTCGCCCTCCGCCTGCGCGCTCTCGAAGTCCTACCGGAACATAAACGCATGTTACACCTATATTATGTGTGTGAGTTTTGCAATGTAATGGGAACGGGCTAATCTTGTAGAGTGGCACGCAATCCTGCAGAGCGGCTATTACTGGATAAGAGATCTTACTATAGTAGCTGTGATTGCATTTATCTAAGAATGATGATGATGATGATGATGATAACGTGGATGACTTCAAGAAAAGAGTGAATAGGCTTTTATTAAGTTAGTGCGCTCACCATCCTGGACCATATCTTCACTTACCATCAGGTGGGGTTATGGTCAAGCATTAACTTATTTGAAGTAAAAAAAAATTAAAGTTACTCCAAGAGTGTAAATGCAAGTTGAGCGTGGGTACCAACCATGATCTCAGCGGCGTGGTCGCGGTTGCCGGCCTGCCCGTACGTGGGGATGTCGCCCAGCGTACGGCAGAACTCCGCAGTGGCGTCCAGCACCATGGCGCCGCCCTCCTCACCCGCCTCCAGCTCCATCTCCTCCTCCTTCGCCTGCTGCAGGATCTCCTCCACCTGTCCAGGTGCCCGGACAACATGACGGTATAGAAAAACAAAGAGTAGCAGTATGGACTGCTTGTTTGAAACATTTAAACCTTTAATGGTCCTTCGAACTATGAGATTTTATATTCAGACACCTGCATAAAATAAATAACTGTAATTTGACAGTTTGTATAAACTGTTTATACCAAAGATGTTTATTTTTTTAAGTAAATTAATTTCGGGAAGCATTGTCAAATTTTAACCGTAAAAACAACGTTGACAGTCAAACCTCAGCTCCTTGTGACATATGGAACGCCACATATGCATCTGATGGTGAATTATCTCATCGGGTGTGTGTGTAGTGTGCGTACCTTGGGCACGATGGCGGAGTGTGTGAGCGCGGCCTGGCGCAGGCGACGCGCGCGGGCCAGCGCCGCCTGCAGCTCGCCGTCGGGCTCCACCTCCTCCTCGTCCTCCGCCCCCGCCGCCCCCGGCCCCGCCCCCGGCACCGCGCCCCCGTGCTCCAGGTGCTCCGGCTTCACGTCTGCCGACCACATACATTCCACTGTACTATATGCCTCTCACTCATCTCCATCTACATAAAGATATGTACATATAGTTTGACATTCGGACAATGCTACATGTACACTGACAAAGCATTACAAAAATTAAGACATTGTAATTACTGACTGTTTAATAATTCAACAATGACAGAAAATAATGTTTCTTCACGATAGCCACTCAAAATCAACATTCAAAATGACACTTAACGTCGTCAACAGCGAGCATTAGATGGAACCTCATGGAACAAGATCTTTGGGAAACAATACTTTGTGTACATAATTTGCTTTATCCCAGCTCTGTTGTTAGTTGCCACAGAGCTCATCTGTACTTTTTTCCTCGACCGATATCCAAATGGAACACCCATTACCACACCAGTCTCGCCGTGTAATGACCCATGTAACTGAGCTGAAATATTGGTACGAAATACAAAAATTTTTGGTACATAAATGTTAGTTATTAAACGTGTATCTCGCATACCCGTGTCGTCCGTGTCAAGCGGCGCCGTGTGGGGGTCGTAGTCCTCCACGCTGATCGGCTCCGCCTTCATCTTCTTCCTCATCTTACCCTAAACACATACAACCTTATATTTACCACTTACTATCATTAATTATTATCATTATCAATTGAATTTACTGGAACAGTTTTCTATAAGATAACTAGTAAAATCATTCACTGCTCGGTATAAAGTGTTGGCCATCTTCCACATAAAAAAGTTACTTTGGCAGGTAAACACCTCACCGCCACGCGCTAGGTCTCTACTGCACAATGCTAAACGATCTCCAAACAGATGTAAGTGGCTCCCGCTTATATCCTGTATAAACCGCTACCAGAGTAGAAGCAGCATAGCGGACCACCACCTTTAATATCGGCAGTACATAATCAACACAGCCATCCGAAAAAGTGACTATACATTTGGGAACTGGAGAATCCCCCTAACTCCCCCCTCCCAGTCCCACCATGCACATCCCGAACGTATGCTGCGTTGAATGTTGATGTGATATATGTACATAATAACTATGTATGAGTGTGTTATATGTTACCTTCTTCTTGATCTTGTTGAACTTGACGTTTAGCTCGTGGTGGTCGAGGTAGTCGGCGGCGAGGCGCGGCGGCGGCAGCGCCAGCGACTCCAGCCGCCGGTCCGGCCCGCCCGCCAGCCGCTCCTGCCGCTGCAACACACCGCACCGCACAACATTAACAACATCTATGGTTCTGTGGTTGGCATGAGGTTCATGAGCATGACTGCCATACCACTAACTCGTCGTTCAAACGAGCGACTTGATTTGGACGATTATGTACATAAATATGATCGCGCATCATAAGGATACAGAATACAGAAATTATTTTTAGCATTAAATTATAATTTACTCTTACATTTTTTTCGGTTAAAACAGATCCTCCAAGAAAATTTAGGGAAAATTTAATCAATCTGAATCTAGTTCGTTTTATAGAATTGATTATGCACGCAGTGTACACATCTAGCAGGACGTTCACAAGTGTCGACTATTTGACTATCTTAGAAACGTGCCAAAACCAGTTTTGTAGCTGTAATTAAAAAAATCGTTCTCTTAATTTCTGCCCTTTAAAATGACTTTTTACAAATGACAACAGAAACAGTATAGAGTTGTTTAGTGTATAAGCTACCGCGTACCATCATCTCCCGGAAGCGGGTCGCGTGCAGGGCGTCGTCGTCCCCGAGCCGGAAGCCGGCGGCCAGCGGGCCCGCGTCCTCGTCGTACTTGGCGAGCACGGGGCGCGCGCCCCCCAGCGCCGCCGCCAGCTCCGCCTCCTCGTCGTACGCCTGGTAGCCCGCCGCCGCCTTCTTGCGCTCCAAGATGTTCTGCGGGTCATTACTGTCTTGCTGACTACTGGTAGTGTGTAGCCGTGTAGCTAACACAATACTATACACAGTGGATTTTTCAAGTGGACGTGAATGGCCAAATGGGAAAATATAAAAAATAGCGAAACGTGCTCAAAATTGTCACGAGGCCGATTTTGATGAAAACTAAAACTGCATCAATAATCGAAAAATCAATATTAAAAGGAAGGAATCGAACCCATTGATTTGAACAAAAAAACAAATCCTGTATTATTATTACACCATTCGATAGTGTCACTAACAAGGATCAAATTCTGGGAAGTAATTAGATACGGCAAACTTAAGGAAAGAGCTTGTATTTAACAGAATACATTTTCTACCTATTAATCCTTAACTGATGAATTGTTCTAAGTGATGTCTATTATTTTCAAGTGATACCTTCTGGTAGCGCTCGTCGTCGACCATGTTGACGTTGACGAGCACGTCCTCCGCGTCCTCCGCCAGCACCTCCTTGTCGGCCAGCGTCAGCACCGTCTCGCGCTCCTCCGCCAACTGACACATACACACAATATATACTATACTGTATTGGATACTTTGTACAAAAGTTGTTTTTCTGGAAGAAGGCCCTCACAATGAGTGTTCTATCAAAATTTAACTTACCGCGTCAAGGTCGTGCGCGACGCGCAGTCCCGTGAGCTGGCGCGCGGTGTAGGCGGCCTGGCGCTCCGCGCGCGCCTCCTCGGCCACAAGCGCGCCCACGCCGAACGCCTCGTCCATTTCGTCCAGCATCGCCGCCTGCACACACACATACACACACACCATGACACACCACAATACAGTACAACAAACATTACCTTGTATTGAAATGTTAATTTAAATTAGTTGGAAAACAATATTATTAATAGACACAGAAATTAAAAAAAGACGTATGGAACTCGGAGACTGCCGCGGTAAAGCTATTGCATAGCTGTTTTTATCAACTTATGCAATTATAATTATTTATTTATTTTATTTATGCAGTATTTTTTTCTTTTATTGAATAAATGAGAAGTTAATATCGTTTAAAATAATATTTTTATAATCTTACAATACATGTAGGTTATTCAGGAATTTTATTTCATACACGTTATTATTAAAAATTCAGTATCAGGTAGTATCATTCAATATTGAGTTAAATAAAAATTAATTAATATTTTGAAATAATTTAATTTACGAATCTCTATAGCCAAACTATATGTATTATGGTCATAGCACACATATCAACTCGTAAACGGAACGTAAACGTATCAACTCTTGCATGTCAGTATTCTTTGTATGAAACTCCCTACTGTAAAGCACACTTATCGGATTCGTAACGTAATCGCCTCGCCTCGAGACAAGCTCACGAACCGCGATACGGTGCGTGGACGACTTGCCGTACCCGCGCTTACGTCTCACCGTACGCTATCCGTCGACTTTCCGTTTCCTCGTGCACGCCCTGCGCCGCGGCTACCGCTGCGTCGGCGAACTGCTGTCATTCATTCCGTCAACCAGCGGCCGGCGAGCCGTAAGCGCGGCGTCGCCTAGCCGTAAGCGCGGCGTCGCCTAGCCGTAAGCGCGGCGTCGCCTAGCCGTAGGCAAGCTTACGTTAGGTTGACAGCGAGGCGATCCGGTGCCGATCCCTTTCCGAGTTGATATGTGCGCTACGACCATTAAGCGCCATCTGTGATTAATTTTGTATCTACACAGTGTATTCTAATATTACTTTGCTACGTATCGTAATAGTTCTCATAATAGAACATAGATGGTGTTTTTACAAGTATTAATATTAGGAAATAAAAGTATCACCGCTGTGCCGGTCGGAGTGGGGGGGTGTTAGGTTATTTTCGTTACGGAATTTCTGGATTCGGTCTCCACGCTCAAGGCCCGCGATAGAAGCTATGCAATAGCTTAAAAATACAAACAGAAATTACTTTATGGACTACAGCTATAACTGTATTCTACGGATAGGTCTATTAAATAATATAAACATTTATTTTACATTATATAAAATTATTACATTATATAACATAAACATTTGCATCTACTGGGAATTCACTTGGAACTAGGCTACGCGGTCACCAGGTTTCGATATGCACGCAGATAATAATAATAATAATAATAATGATGCGCCTAGATTAACTTCACTGTGTAATCATCTCATACATCTCTAACAAAAATGTAATCCGTCAAGCAACATCTGCGGTCTGCCTCCGAGCGACACTCACCCGCCGCGCGGCCTCCCTCTTCTGCTGCTCGATGCCGCGCGACTTGCTGACCCAGGCCGCCGCGTCCTCGTCGTCCGAGCCCTCCGCCAGCAGCGCCGTCTGCAACCTGCCAACGTCACGCAATGCTTCGTTACTGACATTACACTGACATCCTACTCGGTACAGTCTCACTAGGTGTACATGAAATCTTAATACACAGCTTGCTTTAATGGATTTTAATTTTTTAAATGAAAATGTATAGGCGATATTAATTTAAGCAATCTTTGACTAAGTGTTTTCTAAGTCACAGTACCCAAGTTGTGATATGCGTAACTACATTGAACTGTCGATGTACCATCCGTGAAGAGGACGAGTGGTTAGTTGGCAAACAATTGTAACTTGCGCAATAGTCAATATAGCATGTATGCTTATTCTACGACAAAAGATAAGATGAGGTGAGTGAGGTGACTGAGTAGACTGACTTCTGGTCGAGCGCGCGCTTCTCCTTGCGCTCCTTGAGTCGCTCGCGCAGCTTCTCGGCCTTGCGCTGCTCCGCGATGTTGACGGCCGGCTTGTGGTAGAACTCGCCCAGGTCGTCCTTCAGTTTGCCATCCTCTGTACACACACACACACAAATCAACAAAATAGCCATAGTATAAAACAATGTTATTTCTGGATTAGCAAGTGTAATAAGAACCACATACCTGCAGGCTTCTCATGAACCTCCAAGGGCTTAAGCCCGAGCTTGGCTCGCAGCCGGTTGGTCTCCTCCACCGACATGCTCTCCTGCATGCCGCCGCCCGCCGCGCCCGCCACCGGCGACACCTCCCGCTCTCTCGCCTTCTCCCTGTCCCTCTCCTGTTCATGATCCCTATCGCGGTCCCGCTCTGGGTCGTAGCTTCTCTCTCTGCCAATGCAAAATAGTATTTGGGATGAGTTGATAGCTTCAAGGATTTGGCCTTCAATCATGTATAGTTGTAATTAGTCAACAAGTATCAGGCAAGGGGATGTTATATCCCCAAAACTGTTCACCGCTGCTTTCGAAGATGTGTTCAAGCCAATGGAGTGGAAAGGGCTCGGCATTAACATCAATGGTGAACACCTCACACAACTTCGATTAGCCGACGATAGAGCGATCCTGACGGAGACATCAGTACCATGCTACCTACCTAGGGGATCTGAACAGTGCCTCACAACAGATGGTTCTTATATTATATTGTAGTTGTAGCTGCAGTGATTAATATCTACCTTTACTTTATAATTTTGACTTAAGTTTTGAAAATAAAAGGGAGTCAGTGTAGAGATGATGGCCAAAAAGGAAGAATGGTTTGTGGAAAATCAATCAATAAATCCAGATTTTGTTGTCTTTACAGATTCTCCACGAATTTACTGTAGCTGCACAATAAAACACTTCCCTGATCTCTTTAGTTCAGTAAAAAAATAATTTTAGTATATCCTAGCTTGGTACAACACTCACCCGCTGCGGTTGTCTCGCTCGGGGTCGCCGGCGCGCGCCTGCACGTGCGAGTCCACCGGTACCTCTTGCACTGCAACAATCAAACATATACAAACATTACAAACACGGCTGGCACTAACACACTATTATTATGCACATAATACATATTGGATTTTGACAGTATATTTAGCCCGCAGCCAAAATACCTTCATTGGAGAGTGGCTTTATCATAGGCAATGTGAAAAAAATTACATATTGATTATGTTGAACCTTAGAGACTGGCTGTCCTAAATTTCCCCATGTTGCAAGTAATCTGTGGTGGCATAACTCATGGATGCCTATTTCTTTCAACAGTTGTTTCAGAATAGTTTTCTAGTATTTTTATTGGACACAACTTTATAGCATTGATCTATGTACATTATGTCCAGTATACGATTCTAGAGTATGAATATGTTATAATTGCTAGAGTATTAGGCGCCTTGGTCAGCACATTGGTCCTGGCATAGCAGACTCGATCTATTACTCGAGCAATCATTTACCAGGCTAATGATAGACTCAACTCAATTTCGTGTCACCTGATTGGATTCACAAAGGTGATGTTATATTTAAGTATTACGTTATAATCAATGATATTATATGTATAAAAGAGGTAGATGGGTTACTAGCGCGCCGACGGCGAAGAGCGAAAGAGTAGTCAATTGACCACGCTTGCTCGCATTACTCGCAGTCGCTCTCTCAATACTCTGTCGATACGCACGCTTTTATTTTTGTCAGAAGTGCTGGAGATTTGACATACAGCGTTAAAATGCCTTCGTGTATTATGCGTAAATGCACTAATTACTTACGTAAAAAAAATAAAATTCATGGAATAACATACCACAAGTAAGGAATCATGATTTATTGCATTTTATTTCATTTCAATAATTCTCTAACAAAATAAGTATGGCGGCATGACAGCGCGCCAGCTTGGCGCCAGCCGAATGTAAGGCGATTTGTGACGCGAGCGACAAACACTAGCTGTCTTTTTCACTATTATGGTTTTAGTAATGCTATCCCTTTTACATAATTTAACAAGCGCTGATCGGTCGCAGTGTGTCGTAGCTGTTTTCGGAACAGATTTTTCGTTTCATTTCTAAGGGCATAACGTATCTCTAATAAACATCATTGGTTATAATACATAAAGTTATTCATTTATTTATTTAACATTTATTGAGCACAATAAAATATTACGGTACAAATGGCGAGCTTAATGCTTAATGCATTCTCTACTAGCTAACCATTGGACAAAATACACAAATATATAGATATATACAGTTATTATTTTGTTTAAGATTACTTTTATAAAATTTTGTATGTTCTTTAATTGTTTTGAAGTTGAATATTTAAGGCCACTCTGTCTCATTGGGTTTTTCACATGTAAGATAGATGTGTTATGAATTAAAAAAAAAAACTATCTTACTACCTATATGTTGTCCATTAGCGGCATTAGTAGCGGCAAAAATAGAGACTAGAGGTTCTGGATGTTGGGGAATATTGTACCTGCTTTATGATAGATATATATATATATATATATTTATCAGAACTTGTAAGAAGAGTTTAACCACCATTATATTATGTGTATTTCCAAAAAATATTATCACTAATGTCAAGGTAAAATGTATTACCTTAAGTTTAATTAATCCAATATAATTATGTTATATGCAACTATGTACTTAATTTGAGAAGAAAATATATGATTATAAAGGAAACATGATTTATCTTAATATTTCACTGAATAACATTTCAGTTTCCACACAGAACATTCTGTGAAGAAATAACAGTTGAATTAAAGTGAAAATTAATGAAGACTAATAAACATAAATATAAATTTTTATGTAAATCTCAATTTTTTTATGATCTGGAAAATACAATTGCTGCAAAAAACTAATGAAATATCTAATTTTCATAGATTTGTCCAATAATCAAATAGCAAGTTGTTTGTAACAGATAATTGGAACCACTTAAGCCAATGTACTCTTCATTGAAAAGCAACAACCAATCAAGTTTTCGTTATTTCTGATAGAAACCTTGTTGTGCCGACTAACACACCCACCTCACGGAGATGCATACAGGATGCAGACTCATTTCGGATGCCACCATTCTGAAATACGAGCAAATATGCCATTATCATGTCAAGAGAAGGAAGCGCCGCCCCTGTGGTGATTTTCATACAATTCCAACAATGTTTATGAATCATGGTGAAACCTTACGTATAAAGGATATAAGATAATGCAAATTGAAGATGAAAATCATCACAAGTCGACGGCTGTTGTTAGTTTAAGAAAAGTGTATGGAACCTACCGTCGGGGGAGCGGTCTTTCTTGCGATCTTTGTGCTTCTTATGTCGTTTGCGTTCACGCTCTTCACCCTCTAATGGCGACCGCGACCTACTCCTATGCTTCTTCTTTTTAGATTCCTTTTTGTGTTTTTTAGAACCCATTTTATAACACTTGGTGATATTGATGACTTAAGCCTTTATTTAGACAAAATTATTTTTATTTTAATAACAACACGAAAACAAAAGGTTAAGTTTTATGGAGGCGCCATTGATTGACATTTGACATTAATAAAATGACATTGACAGTCTCAATCTAATAGAGTAGAAATGAAATGAAATCTATCGCCAAAGTGTATATATTTCCAAGAACTTTATACATAATACTGGACTTCGAAGATTTTTTTACGAAAATAGCCCTATGGCTATTTACCTACATAATATTACTATTATTTACTATATATTTATGGTAAACACTTATGTGTTTAAGTACCCTGTGGAAATAGGTGGCAAACGAGCTGAAGATTCACCAGCAAGTGACTAATCATTGCCCATGATTCATAAATATCAGCAACACCAAAGGCATCATCATTGATGCGATGCCGGCCAAAACGAGAGAAGAAATAGAAAGAAAGAACTGGCTCTCAAGCCCCCAGCCAGAACACGACGAGTCGTTTGGTGGTTGACTCATGCTCAAGGATGGTAGCTATCCAGGCGACCTCCATGGAGAAATAATCATAGTAATCCAGTGTTGCCAAGTTAGCCACTTTTTGGCTAGATCTGGCTACATATTTAGCCACAATTTTAGCAACTCATGACTTGACAAGCTAATAATTACTTGTTATTAGCTAATAATTACTTGTTATTAGCTTGTCAAGTCATGAGTTGCTAAAATTGTGGCTAAATATGTAGCCAGATCTAGCCAAAAAGTGGCTAACTTGGCAACACTGGTAATAACGGTATTATTTAATTTTAGCAATTAAAATCAATATAATCACTTCAAGGTGCCCTACCACCAGCGGGCCGGATTCAGTCACCTCTTACGATACCCAGGCGTGGCATTGGGGTTAGTATTCTATGCCGCTCCAATACGGCAAGAAGAGGTACCTGAAGACGAATCACATGGCTTCAACCCTTTATTGGCCCACTACTGAGCACGGGTCTCTCCCCTTGAGCACACTCCACCACGCTGCTTCAGTGCGGATTGGAGGAGGACGTATCACGTGACATTGGTCTAATATTTTTCTATGTTGTTCTATAGACCCCGGCTATTTAATTCGATTGTAAAAATAATTCACTCTTTTAGTCTCTCTACCCTCTATTTTATCAAGGAAGACTCGTTGTAAGAGTAGAGACTAGCGCTTCCTTATGTTGTTCCACGAGGATCAGAATTGTTGGGAGTTCGGGATTCGGGACTCCCTACCCTACTCCCGAATACCGATTTCCGATAGGATTTGATATAATTACAAAATTTTACACTTGAAAAATTCACCCTGTCAGTATATTACTTTGCTCTATTACATCCTTGTTCTATTGAAATACGTAAAAAAATACCTATTTTAAACATTGAAGTAGGTATAAATAATGTCATAGAACAGACATCTCGATCAAAATGTGTGTCCCGCCGGGAGGTCCGATTTTCAAAATTGAGCCCCCGTTCTCCTTTCAAAATCGAACGAATCTATTGAAGATTGAAGCCACGTGGCGCCAATGCATTGGGACTTACATGTTGTTCGCGGTTCTATGGGCGTTTTTCTCAAAAGTTGTTCGTTATGTAACGGAATTCCGTAATTTCAAAAATGAAATTTTTGCAGGAAGTTAATTTTTAATTGATTAAGAATACATTAAATTATAAGAAAATAGTAATCTTTACCAGGAATATGTACATATTTTCCGGTAAATTAAACTCAAAGTTGTACTCTGCCAATGAGGGGTTCCTTTACGTCACTAAATCAAGTTGTTATCAAATAAATACCGGCCAGGTATTTGAATAACAGCTTTTATTATTTGAATCTTTATTAAAATCAGTCTTGATAAATGTATTACATTGAGATTTATCTAGTCATATAAATGTGATTTAAGTCCAATATATAAGATTACGTCACTTTTATGTACGCATCACTTCACAACAATTCTTTTTATGTGGCTATAAGACACGTATGACATATTTATATAAACACTTTGAAAGCATGTTGTGTTAGCCCTTATTTTTAATATCTTACATTGCACATTATTCATATCATTAAACAGAAAATTTTATTTAATAAGCACATCCAAAATAGGACATGTTACGGTAATGGAAGATGACGTTACGTATGGAAAACATAAGGCATGGTTTCCATTGTATAAACAAATAGATTATCAAAACGAACTCTTCTTAATTAATAATTAGGCCACAAGTGTTTAAAATTAGCTCACATTGTATAGGAATTACTTAACTAATAAACAAGAACTATATAATGTTTAGAGTAATGACAATTTTATTATTAAAGATCGTTCAATACCTTTGAGAACCATTACTAATAAAAGTGTAATTGGTGATAACCGTGCTAATTAAATTAAGTTAAATTAAATAAATTAGAGGTAGGTACTTAGGTAGGTAACTATTATTAAAGATTAATGTCTATAATATTTTGAGCTAGACGTCATATCATATCATCATAGTCAGTTAAATATTTTTTTTTGAGTTTTTTCCAACCTCTTCAACTCATTTTTTTGTGTTCTTCATATTTTTCTGGATTCTGCTTGATCTTCTGTCAGTACCGTTTGGCTCGCTCTGCAGCCGTCAAAGCCATTCTACAATTCTAAAAATAATGCAATTAAAAATAATTAGCATTTTTATTATATCCAGTTTAAATCTTTATTATATCCAGTATAATATATTTAAAATCAAATATCATATCAGATTAAATATTAGCAATCTAAACAGTGCTTAAGAATTCCAATACGTCACATTTTGAGCTCCTTTAATACATCACGTTACGTAATAGCTGTGACGTATTCCGCCGGCCTTCAATCAAATCGAAATTACACTTAAATCAAAAGAATTTTCTAAAAACTATAACTATAACCAGAAAATATAAAATTATTGTGATATAAACTACACAAACTTAATGTAAAACAATAACATTTACCTGCAAAAAAGCCAGTTCGTAGTGGAACAATAATTTAGGACGTGTGACGGACCACCACTTCGAATGACTTTTTCGGCCAGACTGCTGCTCAAAATTTTATGTGGCGGGTATCTTGGGACAAGGAATATTGCTTTTATTCAAAATCAATTCTTATTGTGCTAGTTTTTGATTTTAAACTTGACCAAAACCGACGTGACGTATTGAGGAATTTCCACATGACACGATTTTAAAGACGATGAAAATGTTAATTTACGTTACGTTTAACTCTTAAAGTCTTGCACTAAGGTTGAATCATATATTTTAGACATACAATCTTTTCAAAAAACAACTCAATCAATACAAAAAAGAAATGAGAACGATAAAAATATTCACTTGAAATATTGTAACTGAGGGTGGACACTCAAAATTTGCCATGTTTTTATTCCTATTTTGCGATTTTTTTAATATTCCACATTATTCAGTAAAGTTCAGTGTATATTGTGATAGAGTTTATTAGATGTTTTATCGACATACATAAAAAAAAACATGTTTTGAAGCAATGTCTTGCTGATAACCGACTAAGAAGTTGTAGGACATGGTAAAATTGTAGTGAACAACGTTTGAGAAAAACGCCCCTATACGCTAGTAATAATACTTCAGTGATTTTAAATGAAGAACTTGGAATTGTAAAAAACGAGGTAGGATACCTCGAGAAACCAGCCTTGTTTTGGTTCACATGGCCTGTACTATCATCAATTCTGTACTTCATGTAATTTACTCGCAGGGCTCCACAGTAATTATTATATTTCATTATATAAATTATTATTCAGTAATTTCGTAATATTCGTGAAGCTTGCCAAGCTAGTCACCACCGATATAGGTAGCTGCCGCACGATTTGTCGTATTCCGGCTGATTGAAAGTCAGCTCTTTTTAGGGTTCCAAAGTAAAATCAGAACCCTTATAGTTTCGTCCCGTCCGTCCATCTATCCGAAGCAAAGCGCCGCGGCACCGAGACCCTTAGTTATAGAAAGCTGTAATTAGGCATGGACATACCATGGCATGGATATCGTTGAAAAGGTTTTTCAAAAATATTATGGGCTTTCTAAGACTGCTTTTGGAATTAGGGGCCCGTTTGCAAAATATATAGCTTTAAAGTGCTAATTTTGTGTGCTAATGTTGTAATAGTCGATAAACTTACTACTTCGGAACCCTACATTGCGCGTGACCTGACAAGCAATTGCCCGGTTTTTATGTAAGCAAACGGGCAACTTTTTTCTTTCTTGTCTCTCCATTCTTGTTTGGCAACGCATCGGTGATACCTCCGATGTTATCAGTATCCACGGGGGACCGTGGGCACTGTTGGGTGGTCGCCATCAGGTGGATCGTCTGCTGGTCGAAAATATTGTTATGCATCACTTGCCTCATGTTCTTTACTAAAATATTATTGATTTAAAAGGTATATAAGGATTTTATTGTAACAAGTTCCAATACATAAAATGTAATATAATATTTAAATTACACATCATGTTAAAGACGGTAAATTAATTTTATATCCAAAAGATCAGAAATGTACTCGCGGGCAACCTTAGTTAGCCTTGGCCGGGGCGACCTCTGACAATTACAACACAAATACACAGTCTTAGATAACTTACATAGATATTAGAGAGCGCCACATACTCTGGTTCACTTTACCAAGAGATATAAATCAAACTAAATGTTATTATTGTATATTTTTATTTCCAACGTTAACAGTGATCCCGCAACAAGTCTAGCAGTAAATTCGTTCAGATATGTTCTGCGAAGCGCACCATCCAGGCCGTCCTAGTGTCCAACATAAATATCACTGTCTGTAACTATATTAATCACGGCACGAACATAGTTTTAATAACAGAACGATAACAATCTTCAATAACCTCTCCTTATTATTTTTCATAATTAAATTATGTAAAATACAAAACAATCAGAAACAAACATTAAATAAAATTATAGTGTCAATCTTTTAGTAAGGCAGCAATAATAATAAATTGAGCATATTTACTCCATTACATCATTGGAATGTTTATATAAAAATAGTATTTTTTTGCTTGTGACCTTGTAAATAAAAAATAAGTTTCTCTTTCGAAATATCTTCCTGGCATCCACTCCCGTCCATCGAGTCATCCATCCATCTGTCATTTACTTACTAGTCTTCAGCTTCTTAATAGTTAATAGTTACTTACGTTTTTATGACATCTTAAATATTATTAATAGTTAAGTCAGAAAATAATCTGGCGGATGAAATTAAATAGGGATGTTGACACTAATTATAAATTAACTAGCAATCGCCCTCGCTTCGCTTCGGAAAAAATCTTAGGTGCTCTAGTTAACTTACATAACATACTCCTAAAGCAGCATGATCGCTCATTAGAACAACGTTACTATGAAAGGTCAATACACGAAATAACGATTCGATATTTTTAGGGTTCATTACCTCGAAAGAAAAAACACGGTCCCCTTAAGATCACTTACTCCATTGCCCGTCTGTCTGTTTGTATTTCAAGACCTTTTTTCTCAGGAACGTGTTAAGGTAACAAATTAAAATTAATCCAACACTCAGGTCTGCAATCCCTAGGAGCTGTAAAAACATATAATATTCTGTATCCTCAACGCAATCAAAAACATTCGGTTAGAAGAAATATCTTAGGTAAAACGTAAGTATCACAAAAAAAAAATTTAGAACCTATTTGCAGAACTTATTAATTTGATCGGGACCCATGTCGATACATAGGGACATAAAGGGACAACAGTTTTTCAACGGCAAAGTTAAGTTTGTTCCGTTTATCTTTTCGTTACACAGCTATGTTAGGTTTTACTAAATAGATTAGGTTCAACAACCCTAGTTCGCACTGAGCTGGTTGCTTTTACTTATTATTATTATTTCATCATATTATTTTCTAAATTTTGTGTTTCCTACTTAACCCTTAGTACTTAAATAAATTGTATGATGATGTTTCCTGATCCATCAGTATTTCACATTAGGTACCCAGACTTTAAAAAAAGAAATAGTCTTATATCGTTATCCAAGGTACAATCTGTGTCTATACCAAAATACATCAAGAGTGGTTCAGTGATGAGTGAGAGTTAAGGTTAATTCGATGAGTTATATGAGAATGGTAATAAAGGAGCAACACATTTTCGCATTTATTACATTGTAGTTTTGGCAAATCAATAATTCGGCAAAGGGAAGATATTGCTTCACAGAAAATGAGAAAATTCAGCACTCTGCACTCTCAACACGATGTTCCTCAGGACTGCATTATAACAGAACTACAACATTACTACTACGGAACTCTAAAAATGACGGAACAGTTAGTTATTTCAAAGAACAATCCTAAGCTTGATTTAACACGCCGCAATACGTTTTGTTTAGTGGATTTATGTATTTTATTATCAATTATTTAATTTGTTCAATGTTTACTATTTGTACAACACTAAATTACGATTTTCAACCCCTTCCAGGGCGAAATATAAAAAAATGCTAAATTTACGTTGGAGGCCATAATACGCAATTGATGATTTAAAAAACTGAATATAAAAATAGATATTTAGTAAAAAAAATAATTCAGTGCCATATTCTAGCTCCATCTTGCGAAATATAAATAAACTAAGAAATGCATGTATGCCTTATTTTGTGTGAAGAAAAGGTTTTTGTAAGTTTAAAACAAATAAAAACTCGTTTCTCGGTTTTGATATCGTGCAAGTATAGATTTACAACTTAAAAAATCATTTATTTCGAAATCACAGACATTCACTTCAATTATATTTATATGTACATATTTGAATTATAGTAAATTTGTAAAAAATAAGTACTCCAGTGCCACGCTTTGGCTCCACCTTGCAAAATATAAAAAAAAACTACGAAATGTATGTATGTGTATGTACCTATGCCCCAATTTGTGTGAAGAAAAGGTTTTTGTATGTTTAAAACAAATCGACTCAAATTTTATTTTCTCGCTTAACAAAGCCATAACAATGGAACCCTAAAAAATTTCCTATAATTTAAGTTGAAGACTCGATATTGTAGTAAAGTCCTTTTGAAATCCGTTCAGTAGCTTCAGAGATTAATGAAGACAAACAAACAGATAAACAAAAATTGAAAAGCTCATTTTTCGGTTTTGATATCATGCTAGTAACGATTTATAACATGAAAAATGCAGTTATTTCGAAATCATAATTATATTATGTATTAAAGGTGTATGTATTAAAGTCGTTGGCTTGAATCAACAAATACAGAGCCATCTAGTTGCCAAGATAGTAATCAATTATTTATTGGATATCGGTTATTCATACAGACTTAATTTGCGTTTTTCTACCACTTCCCAGGTGAAATTTATAAAATGCTGAAATTATATTGGAGGACATAGGTACGCAAACAATATGTTCTTAAAAACAAAATACAAAAATAGATATCCACTCAGTAATAGGGATTTGAATTAATGAAAAAACTAACCTTTAAATGCATTTTATGGCCTTTCCATGCAATATAAGTAAAATCTAAGAAATGCATGTATAACTCTTTTTGTACGGAGAATACATTTTTAATAGTTTGAAACAAATCAGCTCATATTTTTTTATTTTTCCATACAAACCATCCCCAAGGAACCCTTTAGTATGGAACCCTAAAAACTTGCTTAGTTGTTAAGTTGAACACTTTGCAATATCCTCGTAAAATTGTTGTTAAAATTCGTTCAGCGGTTTCGGAGATTAGCGGAGACAAACAAACAGACAGACAGACAAAAATTTTAAAAACTCATTTTTCGGTGTTGGTGTCGTGCAAGTAACGATTTACAACTTGAAAAAATCATTTATCTCAAAATCACAGACAGACTCTTCAATTTTATTAATATGTATAGATATAAAATGTCTAAAGTATTAGTGGTAACATATACCTAAAGGCCTAAAATATGATTCTTTTATCGAAATCAATCACAATAAATTAAATATCATTAATTTAAAATGTTACAAATTCTACTCACTGTCACGTGACTTCAAACGCCATTTTGAGAATATGACGTCAGTGCTATTTTTTATGGAAATTCAACAAAATTCAGTAGACAGATAGTATTGAATATCGGATAATTGACGTCACATGGCGTTTTTGGTGGGAAATTTGATAGTGATTTTTATTTATCAATTTTTGTTTTTAAATTGAAGATTATTATTTTTATAATATGTTTTTCGTGAATATTGAGGTTCTATATATAAAATAAAAGTGAATCCTAAAATTAGTCAACATCCCTATTGTATACATTGGTTAGCAGCCGCGGCCGCCGCTCTCCCGTCCGCGATCTACACTAATCGAGTCTTGAATGAGTCGTTTGGTAACGTTACATACGGCACCAAATATTTATAATATATATTTCATACATTTTAAGACGGAATCATTTCTTAAAATATAGGTATTAAAACTTACATTATATAAAATATTCCTTTGGTGCTATAAACCTATGTGTAAATATTGCTTTTATATGTTGTTCGACATTATGGTTATCATTGATATAATATGTACTTGGAAGACAGTAGTCAACACCTAACTAAATTATTTATTGCTTTATTTTGTTTCATTAAATTTCCATCGAATCATTTAAAAATAAGGGAACTGTATCATCGTTATTGGGTGTCATTGTTTTATATCTATCTATTACACAGCTCGCATATAAACCATTATTCAATACATCAGTCTACTACTCTAGTTTAAATAGTTATCTAAATGTGGAATGAGTAAAATTTACAAGCAATAGTTGTTAAAGTATTTTCCATTTCAAATAAACGAGTTGGAATCGTCATTATAGCTATGTATATTCGGATGCAGTTACAACATGGCAAGTGTTCCAGCAGTAAGCGAACATGTGTGTATAGTTATCAATACACAATAGTCGCGGGTCGAGGCGCGGGACGTCACAGCAGCGCGTGCGCGGGCAGCAGGCGCAGCGGGGCGGCGCGCGCGCCCGGCTCGGCGCTCTCCCAGGCCACCACGCTGCCGTCCGCGTAGCTCGCGAACAGGATCGTCGAGTCCGTGCTGTACGTCACGCTGCAACGTTACCGATACCGATACCGTTACCTTATTAATACACTACTTGACTAAATGATAATGATATAAAAAATGATATGAAACAAACGTATTCTGTACTTTAGCACCGGTTACAACCCCCGATAGGTTTATCTAGATATAGATGGGTATGGGTATGGGTGTACAGAAGGGTGAGGGTGTATACCTGAGGGGCGCGGGGTGCGGCGCGCGGCCGGGCGGCGGCACGAGCGCCACGGGGCGCAGGTCCCAGGAGGAGTAGAGCCGCACGGCGCCGCTGTCCAGGCCGGCCGCCACGCAGTTCACGCTGACGCCCTCCGCCGCGTTCGAGTAGCAGATGCTCGTCACCAGCTCCGACACCTTCACGCTGCCTGCGACAAGCCACACACATCCACTCACTATACCTAGTGCTCACTATAGTAGGAGGAGCACTCGACTGGATAATTCTACCATGGACGGGTCCGTCAAACATATAAGCGAGGCGAATTAAACCTAGATACGAAAAAAAATAGGTAGCCCTATACAGGGTGGATTTTTGAGACGGGTCAGTAAGGGCAGGTACCTTAACCGTTATAGTTACAGGAAATCGTTCCTAGGAGACTATCCATAACTTTTTAAGATATTCTGAACTGCATTCACAGATTTTTGAGAAAATGTATGGTTAGCGAAAAAAGTGCTAAAATCCAAAAAAAAATATTTTTATGCCTATCGATCCTACTTCGTATAGGGATCAAAATACTCTATGGGACCATTTAAGGTATGAGTACTAGAAATGTCAGAAAACGCTAAAAACATTTTCCATACATTTTGTACTGAAAAACGATAAATCAACTCGTAATATGACGACCCGTGTGGCGCAATGGTTACCATGCTGGATCGCCGCGCCAAGGGTCCTGGGTTCGATTCCCAGCGAGGCGTAAATTTGAATGATGAGTTTGAATTTCTGTTCTCGGTCTGGGTGTGAATGTCCTTGTCTTGTGTGTTGTCCATGGCGCCCACGACACAGGGAATCCTTGTGTGGGGCTATGAGTGTGAAGCGTTATTTATTTATTTATTTAATATTCTTTATTGCCAAACAATCCTATTTCTTACTACGATTAAAAGATTCTTTAAGGCCTATTGAAATTTAAATACAAAAACCACGGTAAGACACAACATATCACACAAACTTAAAAATAGGTTATCTACGAAATAAATTGTTCAAAATGACCGCCGTTTTCACGAATACATAAGTTCACTCGTTTTTGTACTGAGCAAGTAACAGCGGAAAGTTTTATTTGATGGTTATTATTTAAAATGCCTCTTTCAGCTCCTGAACACTGTCGTACTTTTTTTTGTAGACTTCATTTTTTAGGTGGTTCCTATCACTGTGTCCCGAATTGTTTGTTCAAGTTAGAACGCGTAAGACGGCTGTTATGTGACGGTGCGCCATCTTGTTGAATACTTTTCGCAATTCCGTCAGGGGCCATACATCCAACTGGTTTTGAAGATTCAAAATTCAAAATTTACTTTCAAACTTCTTTTTTACAATTTTTTTTACTTATTTTTTAGGAACAAATAAGGTTGTTTGGCGATAAAGAATATTACGAGTTGATTTATCGTTTTTCAGTACAAAATGTATGGAAAATGTTTTTAGCGATTTCTGACATTTCTAGTACTCATACCTTAAATGGTCCCATAGAGTATTTTGATCCCCATGCGAAGTAGGATCGATACGCATAAAAATATTTTTTTTTGGATTTTAGCACTTTTTTCGCTGACTATACATTTTCTCAAAAATCTGTGAATGCAGTTCAGAATATCTTAAAAAGTTGTGGATAGTCTCCTAGGAACGTTTTCCTGTAACTATAACGGTTAAGGTACCTGCCCTTACTGACCCGTCTCAAAAATCCACCCTGTATATGTAGGTCGTACAGAACGGCAACTTACCGACGAAGCTGGCGTTAACCGTGTGCACCCTGATGAGCGACTTGTACTTGTGCGCGGCGTCCTTCTCGTACGAGTCGTCGATGTCGTTGTCGGCGTCGTGGTCGGGCGGCGGGGGCGCGGGGGGCGTGGGGGGCGCCGGGGGAGCCGCGGCGGGGGGCGGGGCGGCGGTGAGCAGCGAGTGCACGGAGGCCACGTCGCTGAGCGTCTCGCTGACGGCCACGCGCCGCACGGGCAGCATGCCGCGGTTGGGCAACGTGCGGATGTACGACAACCTGCCATTAATACAGCGTGTTTAACGCATTAAGGTTGCGGACCGGATACAAGAATATCGTTTGTAGAAAAGGAACATTTCGATCTTAGAGTTTGTGACGTGATTACAATAAAAAATTATATTCTTATCGTTATTCGTATGTAAGTTGGACGTACTCGTTAAGATCCCAGAGCACCACGATGCCGTCCTCGCTGGCGGTGGCGAGCAGGCTGGCGCGCGCGCACACCACCACGTCGGCCAGCGGCGCCACGTGCGCGTGCAGCAGGCGGGTGTGCGCGCGGGGCTCGGCACCCGCGCCCGGCACGCGCACGCGCAGCGCCGTCACGCGCCCCGACGCGTGCCCCAGGAACGCGCCCCAGCGCCCCGATCCGCCTGCGCACCACGCTGCTACGGCTGTGATCTGCAACCACGAGGACGGAACGGGTCAGTTAACACACAAATAAACTTGCTCGACGAAGGTTGTGTTCCCACATTAAAGTATTGCGTGTCGAAACGGGGAGCAGGTACCTGGTGCCTGGGCGGCACGTGCAGCAGCGCGGTGGGCGGCAGGTCCCGGCGCCGCCGCAGCCGCAGCGCGCCGTCCGCGTGCCCCCATGACATCACGCCGTACGCCTCCGCTCTGCCCCCCGCGCCGCCCGGAGATAGCGACTCGTCTGCAACGATAACGCATATATAGTGGAGTATCCTCTACGCCTCTCAAGGGAAGAGACCCGTGCTCGTTAGTGGGCCGTTAATAGGTTTAAGTCATATCTGGATGAAGAATCTACACACGGGACCATCACTACTGACCCACCAGTCTCCAGATGAGATATTATTGTATATAACATTTAATATATCATCTATATTTATAAAATTGAAAAGAGATACACTGATTAAACAAAAAATCTCAGAAACTACTGAACCGATTATAATGAAATTTGGCAGGGGGATAGTTTATGCTAAGAAGACGTCAGCTAAGAACGGATTTTTGGAAATTCATCCCCTAAGTGTAAAAATAGGGGTTAGGAGTCATTTTCATACAAGCCGACTTCGTCAGTTTTAGAGTTATAAATATGAAATTTTTCATGTAAGTTTATAGTAATAAATAAAAGTTAACTTTAACACATTTTTTGAAAAATCATCCCTTAAAGGGTTAATTTAGGCGTTTTATCATAGTATGCAACTTCGTTATTTTTGAAGTTAAAAATATGAAAATTTACATATTAGTTAAACATTAGAAACTTAATTTTAAGTATCATGTTTTTTTTTGGAAAATCATCCCCTAAAGGGTTAATTAAGGCGGCACAAGTTAGTATGGGAACTTCGTCAGTTTTGAAGTAAGAAGGGTGAAAATTTGTATTTAAGCTTATAGTTAGACACAAAAAATAATAGTATTACGGTTTTCTCGAAATTCATCCCCTAAAAATAGGGGTTGGTTACATACAAATCAACTTTGCCAGTAAATTTTGCCAGTAATAACTGTAAAAGTTATAAATATGATTTTTTTATGTAAGTTTACAGTTACACACGTTTCTGTTTTTTGAAAAATCATTCCTTAAGGGTTAATTTAGGCGATGGAACTTAAGTATACAACTTCGTCATTTTTGAAGTTAAGAACATTTAAGAAACTCTTAAGTGTGCAAGTTAGTGTGGGAAATTCGTCAGTTTTGAAGTAAGTAGGGTGAAAATTTGTATATAAGCTTATAGTTAGACACAAAAAATAACTGTTTCATGATTTTCTCGAAATTCATCCCCTATGGGGCAAAACTAAGGGGATGTAAATATTTAAGAAATTTTGTCATTTTTGAACTCTGAAGTAATGTAAAACTTGATATGTAAGCTTATAATTAAGAACAAAAAATAATTGTAACAGGTTTTTTTAGAATTTCATACCCTAAGAGGTAAATAAAGGAGTTGCAAATTTTTCAGGAACTTCTTCATTATGAAAATTAATATGTAAGCTTATAGTGAGAAAAATTTTTTGTGTAGGGGACTTTACGGATGGGAGGGCGAGGGGAGAGGGACAAAAACAGAAAAGAGACCGGGAGCGGGAGAGGGAGGGAGAGAGGGATAGGGAGCGCGAGAGGGAGAGGAACAGGAAGTGGGAGAGGGACCGGGGGCGGGAGAGGGAAGGGACAGGGACAGGGACAGGGAGCGGGAGAGGGCGGGAGAGGGAGCGAGAGAGGGAGAGGGACAGAGAACTGGAGAGGAAGAGGGGCAGGGAGCGGCAGAGGGAGAGGTACTTGAAGCTGGAGCGGGACTGAGTGTGGAAGAGGAAGAGAGAGAGAAAGAGGGAGAGGGACTAATTTTGAAATTTATAATCAATAAATAACACATCAATAACGTGTTAGAGCACGTATTGTCTTTCTGTCTGTCTGTTTGTCTGTCCGGGCATCACATCAAAACCCTTGAACTGAGGAATGATTTGTGATTGTATCGTAGGTTTTACTTTATAAATTCCTAAATTCAATATAAATTAACCTGTTATTAAATTTTCTTCTATGAGGGGTACAAAATAAATATGATGAGCATAATTTTCGCGTGCGAAGCTGCGGGCAACTGCTAGTAATAAATAAAGCTAGCGAACCGTGAATAGGCAGCAATACGGTGCCGGCGGCGCAGATGGCGACCGAGCGCGCGCCCAGCGGCAGCAGCGCGGGGGGCGGCGCGGGCGGTGCGGGCGGTGCGGGGGGCGGCGGGCAGGAGCGGCGCGCGGCGGGCGCGGGCGGTGGCAGCGCGGGCGAGCCGCAGTAGCGCCCCCAGCGTGCGCCGCGCACGCCGTCCCACACCGGCACGCTCTGCACGCAACGATACCAACTTATACGACAAGTACGACTCGCACATTATCAAGTACTCCCTACAAAATATAACAGTATTTATTAACATAAAATAAACAACATTTATGAAATCGTATATAATTCCACATTTGCATTCATATTAACGCAACTCGCTGACATTCAATCTTTTAATTTATTACGTATGATTGTACATTACAATGTCCGTCGGTGTTGTCCACAGCCACCCAGTAAACACTGCTGCGTATAGCTGCCACTCACGACTAACGCTCTACTCGAGCGCTAATATTTAGCTCAGTGCGACACTTCTGAGCGTCGGAGATGTGATACGGAGTAGTGCGAGAGTGCGAGGTGAAGGTGATTGAATGTGGGGCGAACCTCTAGTGGGCGGTGCGCGAGGTCGGGCGCGCGCTGCGGGTGCGGTGCGCGCAGCAGCTGGCGCGGCGCCTGGCCATACGTGCGCACCATGGCCGCCGCCGCCGTGCGGTCCACCTCGTCCTCCAGCGCCGTGGGGTCGAACCCGTAGTACGTCTGCAAACACCCACACACCACGCCACCAAACTTTTATATTACTTCACTGTGTTCTTATCCCACTTGTTAACAATAATAATTCGTAGTAAGAATGTTCTACGCGTTCAAATATTGTAGTTCATAGGATGAACATTTATCGATAAGCAACGTCGGTATCTTGTACGGTGGCTAAGGATTGGGAATCTCTAAGCTGCATTAATTTTATGAACTTGTTTAATACTCTGATACGATTTCTATAGTACGCAACACAACTATTATACTACTATAAGTGTGGTATGTGGCGTGCAGAAGACTCACGCAGGCGGGGAAGACGTTGATGGCGTCGACAGCGGCCTGGCCGGTCTGCTTGTAGCCGAACACGAGGTCGATCCATAGCGGCAGGCGCTCGGTGACCAGCGGCGCCTCCAGCGCCTGGCGGTGCAGCAGCGTGAACAGGCGCGCATCCGCCGCCCAGCGCGGCAGCGTCACCGCGTCCACGCGCGCGCCGCACTGCCGCACGCCCAGCTCCAGCCCTGCGCACCACCACACACACCGTAACACACACCAGGACTGTCTGTGTCGGGGGTGCCACCACAACACACAACATTTTTTTTATGGAAATAGCCGGCAAACGAGCTGACGATCCACCTGATGGTAAGTGGCTATCGCCGCCAACTGATGCGTTGCCGACCAAGAAAGAAAGAAGAAAAAGAAAGAACTGGCTCTCAAGCCCCCAGCCGGAACACGACGAGTCGTTTGGCGGCTGACTCATGCTCGAGGGTGGTAGCTATCCAGGCGAACCCCTGGAGAAATAACAATAGTAATAATGGTATTGTACCTTACTGAACTTGTTATAAGGATTTTTGTATGTAGACGATTGACGAGAATTAAAAGGCGTGTGCACCGAATGAAGATTTATTTCCGACTGACTTTCATATGACATTGTATGCATGCACTTTAAAACACAACATGCCGCCCACCAAAAAGCGACAGTCTTTTTTAAATAACAATTAAACCAATTTAATCATTATTGACAGGAAAATCACACAATTTTGTAACTGAACGCTTTACAATATCACCGCGACATTTAAGACTATACACTCGAGTGCAACCATCAGGCCCTGGATGTTTTTCTGTTATTCTGCCCAAGGACCATTTTCCAGGTGGAAGTTGCTCATCCTTCAACAAAACTATGTCTCCAATTTGGTATTCTGTTTTGCGTTGTTGCCATTTAGATCTTGTCTGCAACCTTGTTAAGTACTCTGTCTTCCACCTTTGCCAAAAATCTCGCACTAGTTTTTGTGTCATCTGCCAACGACTTAAGTGACTCATACTAATGTTTCTCAAATCAGGAGAAGGTATATTAATTGGAGGTTCGCCGATCAAAAAATGTCCAGGCGTGAGAGGTTCTGGTGCATCAGGGTCACAAGTGTCTAATGGAGTCAATGGCCGGGAATTTAAGCAGGCTTCTATTTCGCACAAAGTAGTGGACATTTCTTCGAATGTCAGGCTGGATGTAAGAATTCTCCGTAAATGATATTTAGTCGATTTAACTCCAGCCTCCCATAATCCGCCAAAATTTGGACTATAAGGTGGTATAAAGTGCCACTGAGTTCCCTCTAATGATAGAAGATTTTGTAAGTCTCCTGGAAGTTGTAATTTTGCTTCTGAGAATGCCTCTGCTAAATCTTTATTTGCACCAACAAAGGTTCGTCCTTGATCGCTCCAAATATGTGTGCATTTTCCTCTGCGAGCTATGAATCGACGAAATGCAGCAATAAATGACTCTGACGTGAGATCACCAACCAGCTCTAGGTGAATCGCCTTTGTGGCCATACACACAAATATTGCAATATAAGCTTTATTCTGTTTTGCTCCACGTCCTCTCAACATCAAAACTTTCAAAGGACCAGCAAAATCGACTCCACAGTGCTGAAATGGACGTGCAGGTGTGATACGAGCTTTTGGTAAGTATTAATTGGTTTCTATTGATAGCCCTTTGTCTGGCACAAATGGTGCATTTATGTATATATGACTTTACAGTGTTCTTAGCATGTATAATCCAATATTTTGATCGCAGATATGTTAGTACGAGCTGGGTGCCACCATGCAGCGTCTTCTTATGTGCATCAGATATAATGAGGTAAGTCAAACTACTTTTGTTTCCTAGTATTACAGGGTGTTTGTTGTATTCTGGAAGATTGGAGTTCTGCAGTCTTCCACCAACTCTGAGAATACCATCACTGTCGAGGTATGGGTTCAACATTTTTAATTTACTATTTGTTTTAATATTTATTTTCTTTTTCAGGTTACTTATTTCATCTTCAAATTCTTTCTGTGCTATTTTTATACATTTGTTTAAAGCTTCATTTAATTCTGTGGTTTGAATTGGTTTATCTACTCCATCTGGATTTTTCTTACTGTATAGAAATCTTAAACTGTATACAATTACTGTTAAAAGTTCATTCAAATTATTAAAATCTTCAAATTTAATTGTACTTTCTTCTTGAATTTTCACATTGGCATGAATGTTTCTCATCTCTAAGTTTGTAGATATAGTGTCTGTTTTACCATATTGTATTTCTCTCTCTTTTAACCACTCTGGTCCTTCCCACCACATCTTACAGGTTTTTAATTCAGATAGGCGTGCACCTCGTGAAGCAATATCAGCTGGATTGTTTTGGGAAATGACGTGATGCCATTGTTCGTTATTCACATTATCTAAAATTTCTACAACTCTATTGGCAACAAATTGTTTCCATCGCAATGGATGCCTATGTAGCCATGACAAAACTATAGTAGAGTCTGTCCATGCAAATAAATTTGAAGAATGAATTCTCATTGCCTGTGCTACTTGTTTCAGCAGTTTAGAGAGTAGAACAGCGCCACAAAGTTCAAGTCTGGGGAGGGATACAGATTTAACAGGAGCAACACGTGTCCGTGCTGCGAGTAGCTTGGTTGTTATACTTCCATTAGCATTAATTAATCTGCAATAGACGACGGCAGCATATGCCTTTTCTGAGGCATCAGAAAATCCATGCAGTTCAATCTTATAGCCTTCTTTGTTCATACTTCCAATCCATCTGTCAACTGTTATGTCTTTTACGTTTTCATAATCTTGTCTAATATTTATCCATTTTTGTTTCAGGTCTTCATTGATTTCTTCGTCCCAGTCTAATTTTTCCATCCACAGCTCTTGTATCAGAATTTTAGCAGTTATAATTGAAGGTGCAATCCAACCGAGCGGGTCAAACAACTTTTGCATGTCGGACAAAATGCTTCGTTTTGTAATGGTTTTTGGAATAACAGGTAAGTTAAATTTATAATTGAATCGGTCGTTTGCTAAATCCCACAGGATTCCTAATGCTTTTACTGTTCCTTCAATATTCATATTTATTTGTAGTCTAGCAGATCTTTCTTCAGGTGCAAATGAATTCTGTACTATTCGATGACCACATTTGTAATTCAAAACCACCTCGTTTTAGTAGCTCTTTCAGTTGTACACTCGCTTC
The DNA here is from genome assembly GCA_963932265.1 of Thymelicus lineola. Classification (NCBI taxonomy): domain Eukaryota; kingdom Metazoa; phylum Arthropoda; class Insecta; order Lepidoptera; family Hesperiidae; genus Thymelicus; species Thymelicus lineola. The sequence goes on from OZ010690.1 coordinate 439,456, forward strand.
TATTGCTTTTTCCACACTGTCAAAACCAGTAAGTAGGTCATCTACGTAGAAATCTTCTTTAAGAATTTTAGCTGCGAGTGGAAAATCTGCTCCTTCGTCTTTTGCTAATTGCATCAATGTTTTAACTGCGAGGTATGGTGCGGGGGCGGTTCCAAATGTGACTGTAAGTAAGCAATATTCTTTTATTTTCTCTGATGGATCGCTTCTCCATAAGATACGTTGATAATCTGTATGCTTTTTTGCTACTAGCACCATTCTGTACATTTTTTTTATGTCAGCCACGAAGCAAATAGCATGCATTCTCCATCTCATTATTATACTCCGCAGGTCTTCTTGGAGTACTGGACCAACAAGCAGTTCATCGTTCAGTGATATGTGATTATCATCTTTACAGGATGCATCGAACACAACTCTGGTTGGAGTACTTTCACTATCATTACGAATTACAGCATGGTGACTTAAATATACTGATTTATTTTCATACTCATTTTCTGCTATTTCTTCAGCATGATTTAAACTTAAATATTCTTCAATGACTTTTGTATAATCTTCTTTTAGTTTAGGTATCTTTTTAAACTTTCTCTCTAATTGTAAAAATCTGTTCATAGCTATGTCTTTACTATTACCATTTGGCGATTTTGGATTTTCAGTTTTAAAAGGCAAATTGACAATGTACCTTCCATCTTTATTCCGTTCATAAGTTTTCTCGTATATATCTTCACACAATCTTTCTTCTTTTGTCAGTCTTCTTTCCTTTTCGTTGTCCAACTCCCACATATTTCTCAACATATTGTCTAAGTCTATTTGATGATGCATTACCAATATATTGTGTGTGCTTGTATGTTTATCTTCAATTGTTCCAAACAGTATCCAGCCTAAAGCCGTTTTTTGGGCGCATGGCGTGCCCACTGGACCTTTAATGACACCAGGTTGTATGATGGCTGCATATTCTTTTACACCCAATAAAAGATCAATATGTGCTGATTTATGGTAAGCTGTGTCGGCAAGTTGTAAGTTCTGTAAATGCGGCCAGTTTGTACAATTAATGGATTCAGTAGGTAATTTAGAAGTAACTTGCTTTGATATTACGTAAGCTTCTGTTGGTAAACAAAATTCCGAGTCGTACATAGATTTAATTCGTATTCGCACAATACTGTTGATTTGTGTTTGAGAGGTGCCGACTCCTGTGATTGTACCATAAACACGTTTCTTTTTTAGCTTCAATAATTGTGTTGCACGTTCACTAATGAATGTAGCCTGCGATCCTTGATCTATTAAGGCTCGTAACATTATTGTATGTCCTTCTTCACTTTGTATCTTCACCATTGCAGTAGCTAATAAAGCGAATCCACTGTTTGCGTTAAAATGTGACGTCATCATTGTATTGACTTGAAACTCACATTCTTCTACATTTGCATTAGAAACCTGTGGTTGTATTTGAGCGACACTAGTATGAGCCACAGACTCCTCCGTCTTAACTTGATGCAGAAGACTATGATGACGCTTATTGCAGATGCGACATGATACTGGCAATCGACACGATGTAACAAGATGGCCTTTTAGCAGACAGTTGTAACAAAGATTTTTGTCTTTCACAAAATTGTTCCTTTCGTTTATTGTCATTTGGCTGAATTGTTTACAATGGCACAATGTATGATTTTCATTGCATAATTGACATATTTTCGTCGACGGATATGTGCTATGGAATGTATGCTTCTCTCTTGCCCTTTGAGAAGTTGAAGACGTTGTAGTACTACGTGTATTTGTCGGAGTAACTAACTCGAGTGTTCTAAATTTTGATTCCAAAAAACTCTTTAAATCACTCCACAAAGGTAATTCATCAGAAGTAATCTTGTACGAGTAGTTCTCCCATTCCTTGTGTGAGTCCTGGTCCAATTTCTGTACGAGAAGAAATATTATTACAGGATCCCAAGACTCGGTTTTGACATCTAAATTATTTAACGTGTTAATGCACTCCGTTGTAGTGTCGAGTAACATTTTTATTTCATGGGCAGACTGTACATTAATCTTCTTCTGTGTAAACAATGACATTATATACAAGACATGCCAACACGGCGCTAGAAGTACGCCAGTCGAATGTGCATAAGTATAGCGATTTCAATTCATACAGTTGATAGCTGCCGTGAGTGAGGCCGTCTTTGGGCCGTCTATAGTTTCACCAAAATGCCGAGTTGTTTTGAGATTTCGGAAAAAATCATATCTCCAAATTGAATAAAAATGATGGATTACATACCATAGGTAAGTACATAAAACGTTATGTTAAATATTGGTACTAATATCGAATATTTCTTTTAACTTTTACTGACTGTTCCGTAGTGAATTTGTTAGTGTACCAAGTGTGCAAATGTGTGCCATTTGGTCATAGATCTCGTGACGCGCTGTGACGAGAGCGACCTCGAGCGACAAACACTAGCTGTCTTTTTCACTATTATTATGGTTTTAGTAGTGCCATCCCTTTTACATAATTTATCAATGTGTGATCGGTTTAATGAAACAAAAGGTAAACGTGTGTGTGTTGAAACTCGATCGGAACAGATTTTTTGGTTGATTTGTAAGGGCATAACGTATCCTTAGTTATAATATCATTGTGTGTAAATAACCTCTTGAGTAAAGAATTCACTATAACACGCTTATTTCCGTATCGCTGTTTCAGTGTTTCCCATGCCTGGGTATAGTTTGATTCGGTTACGCAAATATGCCTAAGAAGTGCTTCTGCTTCGCCCGCTATGCTTGTTTTTAAATAATAAAGTTTTTGTACGTTAGATAGCGATGCGTTGTTATGTACTAAACTCATAAATAAATCTTGAAATGTAGGCCACACTTCGTAATTTCCCGAAAAGGTAGGTAACTGAATCCTAGGTAGTCTAACTAGCGATAGGCTTCCGTCCGACGACATCTCAGTATCACTCGACGCCCCGTGCTGCGCCGAAGTACGTGACGACTCCATGTGCAATATTGTATCTTCAATGTCAGCCTTAATGCAAAGGTACAAATCTTCAACCGTCGTTGACAAAATATGAAATTTCCATGCGTTTCACTTGCGGTGTAATCTTAACCAGTTCTTGATGTGTAGATGTAAATATCTTCCAATATTCCTCGATGCATTGCAAACGAGCACGTAAATATCCTTTAGTTAATCTTGATTTTGAACATTTCTTCAGATTAATTTGTGTCTTCTTAAGTAAATTAGCAGTATCTTCCAATAAACTGATTAATTGTTCGACGTTAGTAGCCATGATGTATCGTTAACAACGTAATATTGCAAAACGTAATGAATTATGTAAACGTATAATATTATCTTCCAGTCGAGCGAAGTTGTTTGTCTCTTAACTCTTCGATAGCTGTTGCTAATTGCAGTCTTAATCCCTTTGTAATACGGCTCAACGACGTAAACAATTTTTTCAATAGATGTAGGCTCGACCCGTTCTTATCTCTTCCTATTGTATTGCGGCTATTCAAGTCTTGTTTGTTGAACTCATATGCGATCCGGCTCGATGTTGACCATTATGTACCTTACTGAACTTGTTATAAGGATTTTTGTATGTAGACGATTGACGAGAATTAAAAGGCGTGTGCACCGAATGAAGATTTATTTCCGACTGACTTTCATATGACATTGTATGCATGCACTTTAAAACACAACAGGTATTAATTATTAACAATTAAAATCAATACTACTAATATAATCCCTCCGAGGGCCCTACCACCAGCGGGCCGGATTTAGTCGCCTTTTACGACACCCTTCCGGCGTGGGATTGGGGTTAGTATTCTAAGCCGCCCCAATACAGCGAAAAATATTCAAACCCTTCAATTAAATTGCCGTCTCGCCGACATGGTAACCATTGCGCCAGACGGGTCGTATCACACACCACACTTACACGAAACGAAACAGTTAACAAATGAAGCCATCATTCTCCTGAATCACGTTGTAAAAATTTCTGCTTACGTAAATAAGTTTTGAACTACCACTAGACCACAAGCGATCTTTTTGTGGTTGTATAATTAATTTGGAAACAATAGGCTTGTTTCCACTAAGAATAAATCGAATGGCTTAGAGTTTCTAATGATTAACCATGATAATTAGTAAACAAAAATGCAGCTTTTCTATTAAAATAATAAAAGATTAATAATATTTTTGGAAAATAAAATCGACAAACTGAGGCATTTAATCACGTGACATTAAACATCAATCAGTGAAGCGCATGGAAGCGTGACGTCACACCTCGCGAAACACTACGTTGTAGCTGTCATTTTCGTATAAAATGAACAGGTTATTTGGAGTTTTCAGCAATTCTCGTTAAATTAATACAGTTCGTTTTTAGTTTAATCTTGAAAGACAGATATAATTTGCTATGGAATCAGGATTTAACAAAGCAAACAGCAGTAATTTGCCCAAAATTGACGCCGTTATGCTTGGCAAATTTTTTGCAATAAACACCGACTTTTGTTCATCGGAATTCCGCAATGTTAAAACTTCTGTGTAAGTATAATGTGAAGAACAAACAAAGTCTCATTTAATTAGCATCTCATTTTATAAAACGAAAATAATATTTTAACTCAAATAAATCATAAAACCCTACTCAAGTCATAACATTTTATAGGTTATGTGTGGTATATTATGGTAGATTTTGCAAAATTCATTTCTTTTACTATACATTTATAAATAGATACATCAAGTTGTGTTTATTACTTACATCAAAATGATCTTCACAGAAATAAATTGTGGAATCAGTTGATAAAGTAAGAGCATCTTGCCTCCTTGCCATATTTAACCACTTTCTACGTATTTGTTTATTGTTTGGAACGTATATGAATAATTTGTTTGGCGTTTTTATCGTTGTACTTTTACATTTGGCACTATACAGTATTTATAATACGAGGAATTCATTATTTATTAAAAAACACAATTGACTGTCATACACAAACACGGCTGTTTCGCGAGGAGTGACGTCATTCAAAACGCCATGACAGTCTTGGCCTTTTTCGCGGTCAATTTCAAGTTCATTTCTAAAAACTCAAAATACTAATGTAAAAGACTTATTTTTCTTAGAATAATATATTTTTGGGGTGAAATAGATGCTAAGCTATAGTTTTAAACTAATTTCCAAATTTTGTCAACTAGCCTATTACGTGGTTTATTAATACGGCATGGTTATAGATTATGGGCTCAAACGTACCTTCATTGTTGTAGAACATCTCCGGCAGGTAGAAGAGCTCGGGAATGAGCTCCTTGACGTCGGTGGGAGAGTCGTTGGTGATGAGCCGCCACGTGGTCGCCAGCGAGTGGAACGTGCGGTCCGGCATGTCGAAGTTGTTGTCTGCAGACATACAACCACGTTACTATGTATGTTCGATATGGTAAATACACTGGACATTTTGTAATTTTTTCAACATCTGTAACTATGTATTTTGGCAAATTAATTGAAAATTGGAATTGAACTATTGTCAACTGGATAAAGGTGAACAAAGTGAAAGGTGTGTGTGATTGAGAGGGAGGGGTGTTACCCTGGTAGTTGAGGAAGAGCTCGGTGAAGGGCGGCACGCGCACCAGGTAGTGCAGCACGCCGCCCGAGTTGGAGTAGAGCGAGGCGTAGTGGTGCGGCTGCCGCGACAGCAGCGGGCTGCAGCCCTCGCGCCGCGCCGCGCGCAGGTCCTGCGCACACCGCACTCATCACATCTACTGACTACTCAGTTACTCACTACTGACTAGTGGGAGCCTACTACCCCCAATGACACTATGTGTAGAGTCATTCGCGTCTAGTTTATTAAGCTCTGAATCATTGGCAGCTCTTTTGTTTAGTCTAGTGTATGGAAACACCATTACGTTAATATTTTAGAGGAATTTTGAAGTCAATTTTTTAACTTTTTGTAACATAAATGGCAGTGTCTTATTACAATAACTATCAGCATATTAACATTTCACTTAATCATTTGATATCCGGCTTGAAGGACCAATATGTACTGATTCTATTTAACTCGACTGAATATCGTGTCTACGTGTGTGGCGGTGGAGCATGGAGACATACATTGTACGTGTTGATGTAGTGTTGTTCGCGATTCTTGTTCTGCACGGCCATGGGCTTGGCGAGGTCGCGGAAGGAGGCGCGGTCGGTGAGGTCGAGGATGCGCGAGGTGTAGTCGGCCAGCACGAAGGGCAGCACGGGGTACTGCATGAGGTCGTTGTAGGAGCGGCCCGCCAGCCCGTTCAGCGTCATCAGGTACTCCCAGTTGGTGATGGTGCCGCTGCGCCACTGGCTCATCGCCTCGCTCAACGTCTCCGGCTCGCTCCTGCACAACGTGTAATGATAACTAATGACGCATACTTGGCTTCAACCAATTAACGGCCCACTACTGAGCGCGGCTCTCTCTTGAGGAGTGCGGATTGGTAGAAGGGTAAGTGGCCAACCCAGGTGTCGGACGTTTTCATATCATCCGAAGGCCTCCGACGTGGCTTACGTACCTCCGAAGCACGGAAACGGTTTGCCACTAGCGGTTACCCATCCAACTACCGAACGCGTCCGCTGTTGTTTAACTCAGCCGATCACTTAGTATCGTCACAAGCCGCCGTGCTATAAGCGCTGCCGTCTACTTTAAACAAAACAAATTGTTTTTGAACGCTTACTTTTCTAATCAGAATTATTATCATTATTTTAAAAAATATCCAAGATATATATTTTTTCCTTATATTAAGTAGGAAGTCCTTTCACTCGAATAAAAATAAATTTTGTAACAAAAATTTGAAAGATAGCGAGAGCACCAACTTGTCGGGCAGGTGCATCTTGGCGAGGTGGTCGAGGAAGGCGGCGCGCTCGGCGGCGTCGGGGAAGGCCAACAGGTGCGCGCGCCCCGAGCGCAGGAACAGCTCGAGCGCGCGCTCCTGCAGGCACCAGCGCCGCGTGGCCGCGCGCACCAGCGCCTCCAGCGGCACGCGCAGCGCTTCCGCCTCGTCGCTCTCGCAGCCGCCGCCGCCCTCCGCCGCGCCCTCCGACACGTCCTCCTCCGGCACGAAGTGGATGCACCTGTCAGTGAGCAGCAGCTCGCCGGGCGTCTCGCTGGCCACGGTGACGTGCGTGACGCGCGCCATGTAGGCCACGGTCTCGCGCAGCTGCAGCCGCGCCGCCGCGCCGCCACGCACGCCACCGCCCAGCACGGTGCGCAGCGGACCCGGCACCGACGCTGAATCTGCGTAACGAATACGTTATACTAAACGTATGCGAGCGTTTCCATACGTTCCATTCGTTTATGGTAAATATCGAATTGATCAGTTTTCTATACAGAGAGTTACAAATTACCCACATGTAGTGTTTAACGTTATGACATACATTAAGAAGAGCTAATGCTATGCTCACCGGCCTTGTATCGGTAGCGCGGCTGCAGACAGCGCGGCGGGATGCGCAGGTGCGCGCGCCGCAGTCGCACGCGCACACGGCCCGGGCCCTCCGTGCTGTCCAGCGCCCACGACTGCGGCTGCCCGCGCTCGCTGTACCACACCGCTGGACAATTTTATTACGAACATTGAACAACATTGTACGTTACAAAACTCTAAAATATTATTAAACAAGTTGTGTGTTCCATACGCAATTGTTGTTATTGTAAATGACACTCGGCGCGTACCTCGCTCGTGGGTGTGCGCGGTGAGGCGCCGTAGTGCGCGCTGGGCGGATGCCGCGTTGCGCGCGAGCGAGGCCCGCAGGTGGTCCAGGAAGGCTTTGCGCTCGCTGTTCTGCGCATCCACGACGCGGCGGGTGGCGCTCATGGCGGCCTCACAGGCGCGCGCGCACTGCGCCTCGCGGCCGAACACCGACTTGCCGATGGCGGCGCACTTCCAGGGCGCGTGCGCGGCGCGGGCCCACCGCAGCTCGTCGGCGCGGCGCAGTCGTGCGGCTTCGGCGGGCAGCGCGGCGGGCGGCAGGCGGTCGGGCAGCGAGGCCTGCGCGCGCACGGCCCAGTCGCGCGCCCAGTCCGTCACGGCCAGCTCGAGCGCGGCGTGGGGCGCGCGCGCCGCCAGCGAGTGCGCCGCCTGCACCGCCACCGTCAGGTACACCGACAGCTGCATATAATTCACTTGTTATTTACGTAACACTGTGTTATTCTTATGTCCCTGGTCCACCTGCGTCCTAACCTCAGACAAGTATAATATCTAAATATGTAGATTACGCATGTTCCTCCATCTGAATGAAGACCAAGCGTGTAAAAATTTTTCCACATACCATGTACAATGTCAGCAGAAGATTTTAGAGATGGAAATCCTGTCTCACTCGTGCAATATCAGTATGCTCTTGGAGAGATGATATGTAAGATTATGAACGTGTCTGCTTGACTCTACTGATGGTCGAAGGTCGAGCAATTGAATAAAGTTGATAATATATAATATAATATGAACCTTCCTGTTGGCGGGCGGCTCCCTGGGCGTGAGGTGTGCGAGCACGTCGCGCGGCGCGCGGGCCAGCGCCCGCAGCAGGCGCGGCTGCAGCGCGCGCGCGCCCGGCGCCGGCGCCAGCGCCCACCACAGCACCTCGTGCAGCGCGCCCGCGCACTCCGCCGCGCCGCCCGTCGCCGACCACCAGCGCGGCCGCGACTCCGCGCCGCACACACCTGCACAATGCACATACACATACACACAACCATCCTTTGTTATACCACGCGCGCGCTAAACGTCACGTAGTTCAGAGGCGTCACAAACATTACTCCGAGTAGTCCTTACGCCAAAACTTATCAGACACACATATACTGTACGTCATTCTATAAACTATGTTCACCATAGAAAGGAGCTACTGAGTATCGACAATAAATGGCTACTTCGAATGCAGAAATGCGGAAGAGAAGCGTTCAGAAAGTAGGATGAACGTTACCCATGAGAAGAGTGTTGAAGATTCGCTCGAAGAAGTCCGCCTCCGGCGCGAGGTCGAGCCGCGGCGAGCGTCTCAGCAGGAAGGCCACGGCGCGCGCCAGCGTGGCGGCGTGCCGCGCGCTCAGCTCGGCGCGCTCCCTGCGCCCGCCGCGCCCGCGCCCGCGCCCCGCCAGCCCACTCTCCATCGCCGACGACAGCACTGGAACGACCACAGCTGGATGTCACTTGAAAAATCTACAACATGTCCGCTACATGTTGTAGATTTTTCAAGAACCTCGAAAGTATCTTTTCAACTAACTAGATAAATGCGACGGACGGAAGGGGTATAGTAGTAAGCATACCGTTGGTGAAGTAGCCGGTGTGCTTGTTGTGGGTGGCGTACGCGTCCTGCAGGCGCTGCTCCAGGTGGTCGAGCTGCGCGCAGTACAGCGCCGCCTGCGCGTCGCGCGCCGCCCGCACCACCGGGCCCTCCGCGCCCGCCGCGCCCTGCTCCTGCTCCACGTACGTCAGCATGTTGTGGATGTCGACCGCCGTCTGTAGACAACACCGCATCGGTCAAGGCACTCGCGCAACTCGCAGACCGAGTGGACACAAATCGACTAGGACGTGAGGGGTTAGGGGTGAGGGGTACCTGTGAGTGCGCGGTGGGGTGCAGCGCGAGGCGCGCCAGCAGGTCGGCTAGGTCGTGCAGTAGCAGCGCGCGGCCCTCGGCGCTGGCGGGCAGCAGCGCGGTCGCGCGGATGGCGCGCACCGTCACCTCCGCCACCGCCGCCTCCGCCAGCGCCTTCGCACTCGACTGCAACCACGATCACACGATTACACCACAACTCACGCTATCGATCGCTATATCGATGTTCGGTCCGAGCCTACCTTGTCGACGAGCCGCCGCAGGATGGCGACGATGTTGTGCGCGAGCGGCACCGACTCCACGCAGCCGGGCAGCAGCGCCAGCAGCGGGGGGCTGCGCACCGCCGCGTCCGCGCCCACGTCCATCCAGATGTCTTCCTGACACACACCCACGAAACAACACTCATCGACTACTCCAACACACGATCGACCAGCAATAAAATCATTTCATAAAAAAATATCGATTTTCTGAATAAAATTACAAGCTTCAAAAAAATCCAAATTGGTCATTTATAACATAATGTGCATATACGTTGTACTTAACACAACTTTAAGCATATAAATAAATGAGCGGTATTAGTGACACGATAGACTCACATCGAGCTGGTCCTCGAGCGGCACGTCGCACTTGGTGAGCAGCGCCGCGCACGCCGCCACCAGCTCCCACGACCCGCCGTACAGCGAGATCTGCGACACACACACACACACACACACACACACTAGCTTTAGCGCACCGCACACCACAAAGCAACTTATCGCTATGTTTACTTTAATATTTGGAGCCATGCGTATTGACAGAATGATATAAAACACAAAAGATATTTGTACGGATGTCCTATAAGGACTTTGAAACCATCCAACTGATATGCCCCAAAATTGTTTCATTTAAAAGGAAGTAATGGGAAGATGGTTTAAGACCACTGAAATAATGCATTAGGCACATTTTTGATTTTCGACTTGTTCCATACAAAATTTATTTGCGTAGTAGCACACGCCGGGTATCCACTAGTCTATTATAATTAAAGCTAATTGCGAAATCACAATATTTTTATTGTACGTATGACCTCTACTAGGCCAAAAGACCAAAGATACAATTGAATTGAAAGAGTAAAATTCGATAAAACAACATCTCGTCTCGCACCTGGTTGGCGAGGTGCACGTAGCACTGCGCGCCGAGCGCGGCGTGCAGCAGCGCGGGCGCCCGTGCCTGCAGCGCCCCCGCCGCGCGCACCACGGCCGCGCGCACGGCCGCCGAGCTGTGGTTGGCCAGCACCACCAGCCACTCCGGCTGGATCGCGCCGCACGCCGCCTGCCGCGCGTCACGACACACTTATTATACTTTCATTTAATTGAAAAGAGGTCAAAGGCAATTTGGTAAGTTCTGGCAATTTGGTAAGTTCTGGCAACATACAAACAGACTGAATGCAAGGTCGAGTCTTCCGGCTGAAGTAGAAGGCGTGAGCGGGTGTCAGAACATTGCAAATATGTTTAAGACGAAATTCAAGGTAGAACCAGGCTATATAAATTGTAGGATGGAGGATGGGGGTGCTGGGGACATTGTGGATACTGGGGGTAGCCCGATGCGCTTCACAATCGAGGAAGTTGGAGCGGCGATTAATAATATGAAGCGTGGGAAATCACCAGGTCACGATGGCCTTAGCGTCGAACACCTCAGGTACGCTGGTGTGCACCTCTCCCGGGTCCTCAAGTTGCTCTATAACCTGTGTATAAGTCATTGTTACTTGCCGGATTCAATGATGAGGACAGTGGTCGTGCCTGTTCTTAAGAATAGGACTGGTGATGCGGCGGATGGGTCGAACTATAGACCTATATCCTTAGCGACCATCTTGGCTAAAGTGCTGGACAGTATGCTTGATACACAGTTAAGCAAGTCAGTTAAAATACACGATGCTCAGTTTGGTTTTAGACCTGAACTATCTACGGAGAGCGCAATACTGTGTCTCAAGCAAACTGTGCGGTACTACACGGATAGAAAAACGCATGTGTATGCGTGTTTCTTGGATTTGTCCAAAGCTTTTGACCGGGTGACATACAAAATCTTGTGGCAAAAGCTTAGGTGTGAAAGCAGTTTAAGACCGGAGCTGATCTCCTTGTTGGAGTATTGGTACAGTGGACAGACAAATGCAGTTAAATGGGGCGACGCACTTAGTGATGACTATAGACTGGAGTGTGGAGTGAGACAGGGGGGGCTGACGTCACCCAGGCTGTTTAATCTATATGTGAACCGGCTGATTGAGAGACTCAGCGGGGCAGGTGTAGGCTGCTCAATAGATGGAGTACCCATGAATAACTTTAGTTACGCGGACGACATGGTTCTGCTGAGTCCCTCGGTCAGTGGGCTTCGAAAACTACTAAGAATATGTGAAGAATATGCCGAGGAGACTGGACTCAGCTACAATGCGAAGAAGAGTGAATTTATTATCTTCAGAGGTAATAACAAGCCACTTAATTTCAACCCACCTGTACGGCTATGTGGGACTCTTCTGAGACAAGTGGCTGAGTTCAGGTACCTCGGTCATGTTGTAACTGAACGCCTGGATGACGACAGCGACATTGAACGAGAGCGCCGGGCTCTGTCGGTCCGGGGCAATATGTTGGCTCGCAGATTTGCACGTAGTACGACAGAAGTCAAATTAATGTTATTTAAAGCTTATTGCCAATCATTCTACACGTGCAGTCTGTGGGCTGACTACACGCAGCGGGCCTACGGAGCTCTGCGTGTTCAATACAACAATGTGCTGAGGGCGGTGTTGAGGAAGCCTCGACACTGCAGTGCGTCGGCTATGTTTGCGGATGCTCGTGTAGACGATTTCTACGCGATCATGCGCAAGCGTGCCGCGTCCATGATGGGCAGATTATTGAGTAGCTCCAACACCCTTCTCAGCACATTGGCTGTGAAGCTGGACAGCCCTCTCTGGAGGACTTGGAATGGGGTGCACACCAGCACCAGGAAAACCCCACCTGGTGCTCGTTTTGTGAGGATGGGTATAGGTTAGGTTAGATTATAGTTTTAATTTATTACTAACATAGAATAAGATAAATTGTTACTAACATTTTATTAATAGGTTAGTTTAGAGTATAGTTTTAGTTAATTACTAACATAGAATAAGATAAATTGTTACTAACATTTTTATTAATATAAGTTATTTTTTGTTAATAGGCTATGGGCTTAATGGCCTGAAATAAAAATTTATTATTATTATTATTATAAAGGTAAAACAACTACCAAACTACTACTAACTACTAACATTTAGTTTATCAGTACGTCGTGAGCGACAACGGGCATGTGGTATTCCGAAGTAAGAGTTAATGAGACTTACTTGCAGTTCGAATTATAAATTTTGATATGGGAACAATACTCATACAGACATGTAGACAAAAATTACAACTAAGCCGTGAAAGTAGATTGTGTAGGTATTTGATCGCATATTTTTGATTTAATGTAAATATTGTGCGCACCTGCGCGAGCTCGGCGTCGGGCAGCGCCAGGATGGTGTCCCGCAGCAGCAGCAGCAGCCCCTCGCACGCGCTCCAGCCGGGCTCGGCGCCCGCGCGCACGCGCCGCTGCACACAGACAATCGGGTACACGTGTACATCGCATACAAGCGCGTACCACACGTTAGGCCGACGTTACAATTGCAAGTTGCTTCCGTAAATTTTACGTAAGTAACTTTCAGAAGTACACACAAGTGTTAAGAAATTTCAATAACCAACAAAGTGTTTTTGCAAATTTACGGTAAGTTAATTACGAAAGTTACTTACATGTGTAAACTTTACTAATGTATAGGCGGCCTTAGCGGGACAACAGAAGTTGATTGGTACTGACCTGCTGGTAGATGCCGCTGGTGTAGACGTCGACGGTGGTGTGGCTGACATCCTCCGCGTCCACCACGATGTACTCGGTGAGCACGTCGTCCGCGCGCGCCGTGCTCGCCGCGCTGCCCCCGTCCCCCCCGCCCCCACCGCCCGCGCCGTCCGCACTGTCCTCCGTCCGCTCGCTGCGGTCGCCGCCCTCCTCTGTGATCCACGTGTGTCGATAACGGCAGTTAAATATAGCTGTTTCGATATTTTAACATTTAGGACGAGCCTAGGATTATAACTATATTGCCAAGAGAAATTCAGCAGAAATATTATTTTTTTACTAATGGTATGACCACCGAATTGGAAATGAATACCTAACTATAATAAAGTAATATTGAATGCATCAATTTTGTACGGGTTGTTGCTACCATACGATAGTTAAATGAAAGATTGACGTTGTTGTTTTGATATAAAGTTTAATTATAAAGACCAATTAAAGATGTTGTTTAATGAATGGTAGTGAGCACGCGCGGTTTGCTCGTTTCACGAAAACGTACTAAATATAAATCAATTAATTACGACGCTTGGCGCGTAAAAGTGCATAGCTAAGTAAAGAGTGTACGGTTACACCGTACATGCTCCCCACCAAGATGAGACGAGATGAGATGAAATACAAGGTGATTGCATTTTGAATCTTAATGTCTCTATTTAAACACAACTTTCCGTTGAACGGGTGAGGCACTTTTATCAACTAATTCACTATTGAACACTCTACCACTATCACTAACACTAGCACTAGCACTGCACTGATCACTGGTAGAAATGGTAGCGACGGTCACGTCGCGACCCGACCTCGGTGCAGCGGCGGCGGCGGAGGCGAGCTCCAAGCCCGCTCCTGCGTCCCTCGCCACGGCCACGGGATAAGTCACCTGGCGACTCAATCTCCGACGATAGTAAATATATGCGCAGCTTGCTACTATCAATGCTGCGAGTCCCACATATATAGCTGTATAGTGATGTATATCATGATATGATATTTGATTCAGCTGGACATTGTTTTCTTTTAATGAATTTAAACGATTTTTTATTTGTCTCAATTCAACATCAGTGCTATTCTCGGCAATGTAGTCGGTCACAGAGGGTAATGAGTAGTTAATTAAGTGATTAATAGGACTTATTGGTATTACGTATATTTCTTGATTATTCTTTGTATACACTTGGCTGCTTTTCTCTCCTTCTGAATGTAAGGAAAATGTATCTGTTTTGAGCATGCATCCATGACTGATTGTAAAGACTCCAGCATGTTTTAGTACAATTGAAGTGACTTGTTCGTTGCATAACAGTCGCACATGACACTGTGTGCAGCAAGAGTATAAATATTTATTAGTTACATGTAGTTCTGTCCAGTTATTCTCACAATTATTTAAAACTTTGAAGTAGCAGGCGTTCGTTTTGGGATGTTTCACACAAAATTGCTCATCCCTCTTCAAGTGTGTTTCAGGTTTCCTCATGTGCCAGAACAACACATCATTATCTTTATGTCGACATGTTGTTATATCTTCCGACGAGAGTATATAATAAGAGTCCTTTTTTAGATTTACAGCAACGTACGGTGATATTGGTACGATGCTAAACTGACTATTGTTTGTCGATACTGGAACAGGGATGGTGTTGAATAGTTCAAATGAGTCACGTGTTACTAAAGGTATCCTTAGTTCTATTATTAAATACTTCTCAGTCATTCTGGCCTTCACTATTAATAAGTGATATACAGATTTAATATCATTTTGTAAATTATTTATGGGTAGGGTAATATCCTTTTCCAGATGACTAGAGATAAGGCTGAGCTGTTGTTTGAGCTGTTCCGGGGGTAACAGATGATAATTAAAACGTCCGTGATAAATATCCGTTAAGGTATCCAATAGCGAAGTTTGTATATTTTTCAAGTTTCTCAAAATGTTTGTAGCAGCTAACGATCCTAGGCTAACGTCATTAATAAGGGCATTCTTTTCGGATTCATGTTTGAAAGTTTCCGAAAGATTATCTATTTTGTTATTTAGTTGATTAAGATACTTATGTTGTTTGTTAATTGATTGTTCCTCTCTCTTTAGAATATTGTACTCCGCTTCAAATAGCGAGGTCTGGTTTCTCAAGAGCGATCCCAGATGATTTTCATTATCTTGTAACAGTTGGATGTCTCGTTGATATTTTTCTGCGAATCTCTCATCCAGTACACCGAATAGTGTATTAGCCAGGTATCCGACACCGTTGACGATGCCGCGTCGGCGTATGTCGTGACGCATGCCGGTATTCTGATTTAAAAGTATTTGATTGTAATATTCAATTTCCTCGTATTCTCTTCGCAGCTGGAGGGTTATTATATTACAGTGGGTATTGTCCGATATTTTATTACATAATTGTTCAACATAGTCTAGGTATTTTTTACAGGTCATTGTGCCTTGCCAGTACGGATCCATATCGTAGTATACAACTATCTTCCACTCATCTCTTATTATCTGCATGTTAGAAATTTTATCGAAGTATATGCCTTGGTTTTCTCTTAACGAAGTGTAGTTATAAGTCGCTTGAGACGTAGTCAGTAAGCACATAAAGTAAATAAAGGACATCGCTAATGATGAAACATTCAACTTCTTACATCGTTTAGGTGTTTCATTCGTTGAGGCTGGGGGTTGTTCCGCTCCGTTGTTGTTGTTATTGGTCGTTTGTTTCAAACTATCGGAGTTAACAGGCATGACAGAGATCTTGACAACTGGTCGTTTTATGAGTCCGCTTTTAGTTTTAAGGGTGACCACGCGGACGTGTCCGTCGCTGCCAGGGTGTAGCTCCACGACGCGACCGAGAGCCCACTTACCGGGCGGCAAGTTGGCATCTTTTATCAAAACAACGTCGTTAAGTTTAACGTTCTCCTGGGCCGTTTGCCACTTACTCCTGATAGATAATTGGCTCAGGTACTCAGTCCGCCATCTTTTCCAGATGTCTTCAACAATTTTTTGTGTAAAGTACCACCTCGTTCGCATGTCTGTTTCTGTTTCAATAAATGTTAAGTTTTGTTTGATGTTAATAAAACTTGACGGTGATAGGAAATCTAAGTCCTCTGGGTCTTCTGTCAGAGGACACAAAGGTCTGGAGTTGAGAACAGCTTCCAACTGTGTCAAAATTGTTGTAAACTCTTCGTACGTGAGTTTGTGATCACTTATGACTATTCTCATATGGCGTTTCAGACTCTTCACAGCCGCCTCCCATAGTCCTCCTGCCGACGGCCACGACGGTGCATTGAAATGCCACTCTATCTCCATCCCGACGATCTCCGCCATGAATTCATCATTTAAAATCTGTTGTAGCTGTTCGTGTTGTTCTTGTATGACGTTGTTAGTGCCGACAAAATTAGTTCCATTGTCACTATACATATGACGAGGGGTGCCTCTTCTGGCAGACATTCTTCTTAGAGCCGCGATGAATGCAGATGTAGTGAGATCTGACACCAGTTCCAAATGTATAATTTTAGTTGCCATACAGATGAAAACTGCCACGTAACCCTTCGTTGTTCTAATACCTCGCCCCTTGTTGGCTTTGATCATAACGTGACCGGTAAAATCCACTCCTGTATGGTAAAAGGGTGGATATGAATTACACCTGGACGATGGTAAGTCACCCATTAAGGGTGTAAGATTGGTAGGGTTGTATCTACGGCACTTAACGCACGTCCGCAGTCGCTTCTTTACAGCACGATTGCCACCAATAATCCAGTATTTCTGGCGGATGTTAGCTGACGTCACTCGAGGACCGCCATGAAAGGTAAACTTATGTGCGTGATCGATTATCAGATCAGTTAACGGACTACTGTGAGGTAAAATGATGGGGTGTTTCATCTCTGGATCGATCGTTGCATTTCTGAGCCTTCCACCAACTCTTAGAATATTATTTGAGTCTATAAATGGATTTAACTCTAATAGTTTGCTTTTTGTGGATATAGGTTTTTTATGTTGCAAGTTTGTAATTTCTGAAATATATTCTTTATTTTGTACATGTTTTATAATTGTATTACGCGCCTGTTTTATTTCTTCAAGTGTTAAGAATGTTTGTTTAATTTTAATATTATCCCTACAAATTTTAATAAACCGTTGTACCCATGCTAACACGTGAATTAACTTTTTGAAAGAGCTGTATTTATTAATTAGTATATTTATAATAGAGTTATCTTCTTTGGAAATGAAGTTAACTTGTTTAATTTTTCGAACCTCCTCATTACATATAGGAATTGTTTGCGGATCCGTTACTTCGTATTCCTGTAACAGCCAGGTAGGGCCGTTCCACCACAAGGAGTGTTGTTGTAATTGATTAACTGTCATGCCTCTACTAGCGCAGTCAGCTGGGTTGTCTGCTGATTTAACATAACTCCAACGACTGGCAGGTATTTTCTCAGTTATTTTACTGACTCTGTTAGAGACGAAGGTTTTCCAGCGTCCTGGATCCCCGCGAAGCCAACCCAAGACTACCATCGAATCTGTCCAGCAAAAAAGTTTCAATTCATGGCTTTGAAAACATTCCTGAACCTTGCTCATCAGTTTAGTCAAAAGTAAAGCTCCACTTAGTTCAATCCTAGGCAGGGATATTTTCTTAGATACAGGTACCAGTCGTGCCTTGCCCGCCAGGAGTGTCACCAGTATTTTATCATCTCTTTTTATTCTACAATAAATAACACATGCATAGGCCTGGTTAGAAGCATCACAGAAACCATGCAATTCAACTTCATCGTTTTCTTGTGTTCCTAACCATCTTGGTACTTGAAATTGTTCGATGAGTGACAAGCTGTCTCTTAATGATATCCACTCGTTGAGGATGTTTTCAGGTATTTTCTCATGCCAAAGAATATTTGCTGTCCAAACGGTTTGGAAAAGTAATTTTAATTTCGTAGATAATGGTGAAAGCCATCCTAAGGGGTCGAATAACTTAGATATGTCCGAAAGCATCGATCTCTTAGTATGTGTTGTGTTCGAATTCTCGTTTTTGCATTGAAATATAAAGCTGTCTGTTAAAGTATTCCACCGAAGTCCTAACGTTTTTGTAGAATTTTCTTGTTTAAATTCAAAATTATCCCCTTTATTTCCCAAATTTGGCGTATCTTGAATTAACTCCGATGAATTTGACTTCCACTTACGTAAATTAAATCCACCTCGTTTTAATAGATTTATAAGATCTTGTATTAATTGTTTACTACTTTCCAATGAATGGGCGCCGTGCAATACGTCATCCATGTAAAATGACTCCTCAAGTGTTTTTATTGTATTATAATTAAAATTGTTTCTTTCATCGGTTGCTAATTGCTTTAGGGTCATCATCGCAAGGTAAGGCGCTGCCTTCGTGCCGTATGTGACCGTGCATAATTGATAATCCCTTAAGCACTCGCTAGGTGAATCGCGCCATACAATTTTTTGAAACGTCTGGTCGTCGTCATTTATCCAAATAAAACGAAACATTTTCTCAATATCCGCGGTAAATGCAAATTGAAACTGCCTCCATTTTAGCAGTAAGGATTGTAGGTCTTGTTGTAAGTTTGGCCCTTTATACATAAGATCGTTAAGGCTCAACCCTGATGACGTATTTTTCGATGCATTAAATACGACGCGTAATGCTGTTGTTGTAGAATCATTTCGTAAAACACAATGGTGCGGTAAATAACACTCAGCTTGTTGACTTCCATCGCTTGGTTTCATATGTCCGAGTGTCAGATATTCACGAATGAAAGATATGTATTGTTGTTTTATACTATAATTATTGTTAAACTTCCGTTCTAAATTGCGAAATTGTGCACAAGCTAAGTTTTTGCTCGAACCTATTTTTTGTTTGAAATTTTGTTTAAAAGGATATCTCACTACGTATGAGCCGTCTTCCCGACGTGAAGTTGTTGATTTATAATAATCTAAGCAGTACAAATCTTCAGAAGACAGATTTTGTTCTTCTGAAATATCTTCAATCTCCCAAAATTTTTGTATCTCATCTATCTGATGTTGATGCAGGACGACGTTGCATTGTAGGGTTGTCACGTTACCGCAAAGTATCCAGCCTATACGTGTTTGTTGAGCGATAGGTACAGTTTGGTCCGATCTGCTTATACCATTCATAATAATGTTAGAATATACATCAGCGCCTAATAATATGTCTACAGGGCGACTAACATAAAATTCTGGATCAGCCAACGGAATATCCTCAAGATGTGACCATGTGGGTTTAGTAAATGTGAAGCTTGGCAAGTTTTTTATTAAGGTGTTCATGACTAACGCATTTGTTGTAAATTCGTAGTCGGTGTGTAGTGACGCGCATGTTATGTTTATGACTCCTTTACATTGACTAATCTTTGTACCTATGCCCGAAATGGCTCCCCTGCATTTTTCTCTCGGTAATGCTAATAATTGGGCGGCCTTTTCCGAAATTAAAGACGTTTGCGAACCTTGATCGATTAGCGCTCGTAAGTTATGATACGCACCGTTCCTAGCTCGTACCTTAATGATCGCGGTAGCTAGTAATATTTCCGTAGAGTTAGGAAGTTGTTGTGAAACGTCACCGTTCTGACTTCTGCCTTGTTGATGTTGTTCTGTGACCAGGACGGCAGGTTTAGAAGTAGACGGTTTATCAAGAACATGCTGAGATACGATGTTTTTGAACGCTTCGTGTAAAATGGTGTGGTGCTTTCCCTGACATTCGTGGCATCTTCTAGTCGATATACATTCTTTGCCACCGTGGCTGAATAAACAATTAAGGCAAAAATTGTTCTTAGTAACAAAATTGCGTTTTTGTTGCGGCGACAAATAAGCGAACATATTGCATGCACTTAACCAATGGCTCTCGTTACAATACGGACATTTGAAACTTGTTTTGTTAGAAATTTTAGCTTGCGTTGTTTTATTGAAATTGGGTTTTGTGTAAAAATTACTCGTTTTAAACGGTTTAGATTTTACAATGAAGTAATTATTTTTATGTTGTTCTTGTTTTTTGCGCGTTTCTATTCCAGATGTAAACTTCTTCTCCAAGTAATCCATGAACTATAACAAATCTCGCGACAAAACTCGGTAGGGCTGCTTTTGCTGTTAGGAAAATAAGGCAGTATACAGACGTCGAAACTGCTAGGATAGTCTATTTTGCTTATTTCCACAGTGTTATGTCTTATGCCATCTTGCTGTGGGGCAAAGCAGCCAATATAAAACAAATTTTCATACTCCAGAAACGGGCTGTTAGGGCTATTTATAAACTTAGGTCTCGGGAATCTTTGCGTGAAAAGTTCAAGGAAATAGGTATACTTACAGTAGCTTCCCAGTATATCTTCAACAATGTAGTTTTTATACGGAAGAATATAAACGCGTATAAACAAAATTTTGATATTAATAATCGCCATACGAAAAGAATGCATCAATTAGTTACGCCTTCGTTCCGCCTAAGTAAAGTGCAGCGATCTTTCATAGGGCTTGGTATACATTTCTATAATAAAATCCCAAAATTAATACGTGACTTGCCAATAGAAACTTTCAAAAAACGCGTAAAGACACAATTGTTAGGCAAGGGATACAGCCCCGGATCTACGATTTTTTTGAACCGGGGCAAATCCTTGATAGTGGCGCCCCCTGCCTTCAGCGTTTGAGAAAAACTGTTAAAATTGCTAATGAACATTGAAGTATTACTAGCGTATAGAACCGACATCGCGAACACCATGTCGCTCACCCAGTAATACAACGGCACATCTACGTTTGTCAAATTTATTGTTGTAGCCTAAGGGAAACGCTTAAAAACAACAAGGCACCGGGAGATGACGGTATCACCGCCGAGCTGCTAAGAGCTGGGGGGAAACCCCTACTAGTGGCGCTCCAAAAACTGTTTGATACCGTCATTCCTACTGGAACTACCTCGGAAGCGTGGAGCAGAAGAAGAATAGTGGTGATTCTGTTTTTCAAAAAGGGCGATAAAGCCCTTTTGAAGAACTACAGGCCAATCGCACTTCTGAGCCACGTTTATAAGCTGTTTTCGAGGCTGCTCACAAATCGCATTGCACGCAGGCTTGACGACTTCCAGCCTCCCGAACAAGCAGGATTCCGAAAAGGCGACAGCACCATGGACCACATACACACACTGCGGCAGATTATACAGAAGACCGAGGAGTATAATTTGCCGTTGTGTGTCGCCTATGTGGACTATGAGAAAGCCTTTGATTCTATCCAGACCTGGGCAGTACTCAATTCTCTTCAGCGGTGCCGGATCGACTACCGGTATATCGAGGTGTTGAAGTGTTTGTACGCATCAGCCACCATGTCCGTCAAAGTACACGACACAGCCACGTAACCCATCCAACTGCAAAGAGGTGTCAGGCAAGGGGACGTTATATCCCCAAAATTGTTCACAGCTGCGTTGGAAGATGTGTTCAAGCTGATGGAGTGGAAACGACGTGGCATTAACATCAATGGCGAATACATCACATACCTGCGATATGCCGATTATATAGTCATCCTGGCGGGTTCCCTGGAAGAACTTGGTACAATGCTCGGGGACTTGAACAGCGCCTCATAACGGGTGGGTCTTAAGATGAACATGGACAAGACGAAAATCATGTCAAATGTCCATGTTACACCCGTACCGGTTGTTGTTGACGGCGCTGCTCTCGAAGTTGTAGACGAATGCAATTACTTGGGACAACTGATCCAGATGGGTAAGTCCAACTTCGAGAAAGAAGTCACTCGTAGAATCCAACTCGGATGGGCTGCGTTCGGGAAACTGCGTCCGAATATCTTGAAAAGTGCCTGAAGTCGAAGGTGTTCGAGCAGTGTGTGTTTCCAGTGATGACATGCGGCTCCGAGACGTGGTGCTTTACTATTGGCCTAATCCACAAGCTCAGAGTAGCACAGCGGGCTATGGAGAGGGCTATGCTCGGTATTTCTCTACGTGATCGCATCAGAAACGAGGAGATCCGTAGACGAACAAGGGTAACCGACATAGTTCAAAGAATTAGCCGGCTTAAGTGTCAATGGGCTGGCCATGTGGCCAGTGCGAAGGACCGACAACCGTTGGGGAAGAAAGGTCCTCGAATGGCGCCCACGTCTCGGAAAACGGAGTATAGGACGCCCCCCGACCGGGTGGACTGGCGACCTGAAGAAGACAGCGGGCATCCGCTGGATGCAGAATGCTCAGGACCGGTCAGAGTGGCGCAAGTTAGGGGAGGCCTATGTCCAGCAGTGGACCTCCAAGGGCTGATGGATGGACGGAAGGGAAACGCCCTTTTGAAGACGCAAGACCACCAAGAGAGTAGATAAAAATTTATGCAATTTATATTGCATATAATGTTTGAAAATTGATTTTTAATTTATTTTAATTTCATTATTTAAAATTTTATTCTTATGATTAAAATCTGCATTAAGCACTTGTATATTTTGTATGTTTCACATCTGCCAGCCATCCCGTGACGGCTCACATTTTTATTATCTAATAACTAATTACTTTCATTTGTGACATAAATGTGACAGAAACACAGAAAAAATGTTTATCCAGGAAAGACTACAACATATCTGTGACTACAACTTTACACGGCGTGCTTTCTTTTCTGCGAAAGAATCTATTAGCTCCTCAAAGTCCGTCGCATAGGCAGTTTTGTTTTCAATGGCTAGACGACCCTGACTCATTGTAGAACGTAGATAAGTTTTAATTATTTTCAGTTTGCTGAAGCTTGGCTCACAGCTTGCGGGTATCACTGAAAAGTTTGCTTTTCAAACATATTATATTAAGATTCGATTACTTGATAAAAATTCATTTGTTCGATATTTCGAATTCTTGTCTCAAGGATTTGACAAGGATTTGGATTGAGACAAGTCAAGGATTTGGCGCCCCCATGAAACTGCCGCCCGGGGCAAGTGCCCCGGTTTGCCCCCCCTTAGATCCGGGGCTGAAGGGATATTATAGTGTAGACGAGTATTTAAATGACAAAGACGCATAGAAATGACCAGCTCTGCAACCAGTTCCGCTCAGAATAGTAAATACTTTTGTATTATTATCTTTTTTTGTAATATTTTTTTAAAAGATGTGCTGAGGAGTTTCTTTAGGCTTTTCTTCTCCTCCACGACAAAGCACCTTCCGAAAAGCCAAAAAATGACGTGCATAAGTGTATCAGTGATACCTATATGAATAAAATATTTTGACTTTGACTTTGACTTTTGAACTCGTTTAGCTTGAATAATTCCCGAGGATTTTTTAACGATTCTAGAAATTGATTTTGAGTTTCAGAATCTATTTTTTGAAGTAAAATTTGTACGATGAGTGGTTCCCAAGACGTTGTGTCCACTCCCAAATTGTTAATGGCATTTAATGATTCGAAAGTTGTATCATGGACCCGTTTAAAGTGACTGACAGACGGTTGTTGAACAACTGGCAAATTCAATATATGATTGACATGAGAGGAAAAAATCAATCTAGGATGATCATATCTATTATTTAAGATGTCCCAGCAACCAATATAATTTTCTGAGGAAATTAAAAGGTTTTGTATGAGATGTTCGGCTTCTCCTCTTACTTTACTCTTAAGGTATTGCATTTTCTGTAAGTTAGTGAGACACGGATTGTTATGAATGGCCTCAGTAAATAAATTTTTGAAAGGTACCCACTGTTGGAATGAGCCACTGAATACGGGGATGTCCATTTTTGGTGCAGACATCTCCCTGTATGATGCTGAACTTAGTTTGTTATTTAATAGCTGTTTCAATCTTTCGTACATTTCTTCAGATTTTGAGAAAGATAATTCGTATTCTGTATTAGAAACTTCCAGATCTTGATCTAACTCCCAATGAAGAGAGTCAATGTTATCCCATCGCGCCTGAAGTGTGCGTAATGAGTCGTTAATCTCCCACTCTTGTTTAAGTAAATCTATTTTACTTTCTAAGTTGTATACAGTTCTTGTGAAAGCCCGAAAATTGCTAGATTGTTTCCTAAGCATTTCATCTAATTTACTTGAGCTGCCCGTTGACGTTTTTGTCCTGGACGGTACGGAGGGTCCAGGTTGATCTTTGTATTGAGTTGGAACTTTTTCGGAAACCGGTTGGGTATGAGACGATTCGGCTATTGGATCGGATATTTTACTTAATAAATCTTGTTGTTGTTGAAGAATAAGATTTTTTACATGTGTATACAGCTTAGCAGCCCTATCATATTCAGACATCGTAAAATAAGGATGTAACTTATTACCCTCTGATTCAATTTTGTCGTGATTATTCTCATACTCCTTCCAGTAGTCCTCTAAAGTTCCCAATTTTCTTTTGAAATAATCGACGGTTTTACGATCAGCTCCGTCTTTTTTCAAATTGACCCCAAGTTTATTAATAGCTTCGTAAATTTCAGTCTGCGATTTATAGAGATCCTCCATATTGTATGTAGATAATTATATTACTCTTTAATAATATAAAAATGGAAAGATCTTACTTGATGTTGTTGTTGGTGTTGTTGTTGGTTACCGGCACAGCTGCTCCCCCTGCTAGCTGCAGCCAGGCGATCGCTGCGACCTCCAGACACTGCTTCCGGTAGTCACTAGCACTGTTCCTTCCACCGCGAGTTACGGTTCTCTCGTAGAACCAATTTAACGCGAGGTCCACTAGTTCAGTTTAAACGCTCGAAGGACCAATTTAACTATGTACGGGTTGTTGCTACCATACGATAGTTAAATGAAAGATTGACGTTGTTGTTTTGATATAAAGTTTAATTATAAAGACCAATTAAAGATGTTGTTTAATGAATGGTAGTGAGCACGCGCGGTTTGCTCGTTTCCCGAAAACGTACTAAATATAAATCAATTAATTACGACGCTTGGCGCGTAAAAGTGCATAGCTAAGTAAAGAGTGTACGGTTACACCGTACAAATTTAACTCTTACCCGTGGAAAACTCCGAGTTAATGGAATTAGTGGACGCATTACTTCTGAAACAACACAAAACGTTTATTATTAACGAGTACAAGTCAAACCAAATTGGGAGTCATTATACCCACATAAGGGGCTTAGACATAGCTTCACATGATATTATGTTCTAACTGCTTTAAATTTGAAGTGAAATTTAAGTTAATTCACCTGGTCTCCTTAATATGCATGTTGATGATCCCCTTCATTTGCTTGGAGCAGTCGACGGTGCCGTCCGAGTCGGTTCGCTCGTGGTCCGTGTCTGTGAGGTCGCCCAGGGCGGCCAGGTCGGCCAGGTCGTTGAGGTCGTTGAGGTCGGCCAGGTCGGTGAGGTCGGTGAGATCGGTGAGGTCGGCGAGGCTGGCGCGGCTGGCGCGGCTGCGGGCGTCGTCCGAGGCGGGCGAGGCAGGCGCGCGGGCGCGGGCAGCGCGCTCGGGGCTGCGCGCGCGCCGCTTGCCGAGCAGCGTCAGGAAGTTGAACTCGCTGGTGTCGGGCGTGTCCGCCGTCACCAGGAAGTAGAAGTTGGCGCGCGAGTGCGTCACGAACGTGTCGCTGGCCTGCAACCGACCACCATGTTTTTTCGAGTACTTGGACACGGTCGCCCATTAATATCTGCACATTAAAACCGTCACCGTTTTGTTGCCCAGAAAAGAAGCGGATCAAGTCGATTTAATAAGAAATTTGTACATACATTTTTACTTATTTTTAAATTAGCAGTTCGCCCTCGCTTCGCTTTGCGTAACGTGGCTATCATGTACAAAAATATTTTTTCAAATCTCAGTGGTAGTTTCTGAAGTGGCGACCGCGACATTACCTGGTGCATGAGCAGCAGGAAGTCGGCCAGCAGCGCCAGGTTGGCGAGCAGCGGCGGCGCGCCCACCAGCGCGCGCACCACCTCCACCAGCGTGTGGCTCGTGGCCGCGTCCAGCGGCGCGCACTCCGAGTTCAGGAACCGCTCCTGTACCACACCACAATCTATACCACACCACACTACAGCCTTACACATTACCTTACGTGTGAACGTATTGTGACGATTGTTGTCCGCCTGATATATTAGTGCCGGGAACAAGTGCTTTAAGCACTACTAACGACATTTTTTTAACCACGCACTAACCGTCATGTTCTACATCGCCGTTCATTGAAAGAATTGTGTTAGGTGTGATAGCTTAAACCGATTGTACATTCTTCAAGTGCAATAAAGCGTCACTTCATTTCATAAAATTGTTTCGTTTCCCTTTTGGTTATTTGCATATACCACAGAAAATAGCAAACCCGCCATCAACAAACACCACAATTTAAACATTACGTATACTGAAATTGATCTGTCTAGCTCTGAACTCATCCTGGTGTATGAGTATTGAGTACGATAAACGTAGTGTCGGTACCTTGCAGGCTTGCAGCAGGTGTCGCAGCAGGTCGACGCGCGCGGCCTGCATGTGGTTGAAGGCGCGGCGCGGGTGCGCGGCCCGCAGCAGCGCCCGCAGCGCCGCCAGCGCCAGCGCCCACGCCGAGCCGCGCCCCTCGCGCCCCTCCAGCCCGCCGCACCCCTCCTCCTCCGACACGGCGTCGCTGCGCTCGGTCATCACCTCCCATTTCATTTCCTTTATTGAACGTTTCACCATTAACTTGAGTATCATGGTCAAGCGACACCGGACGGATAATGGATATTATCTCTGGATAAGTTAGTAGGTGAAATAATAAAATCTAACACTTTTGACGCTCTGTAACAAGCTGTTGATCCACTTGATGGGGTGTGACCACTAACATAAGAGGTATCACCAATGCGTTGCCGACCAAGAAAGAAGAGAGAGAAAGAAAGGAAGATAATGGATCGACAGGGTATGACGGTAAGTTACCACGTCGTTGTCGAACTGCCGCCAGGAGCGCACGAGCAGCAACAGCAGCTGCGGCTCCAGCAGCGCGCAGTCCGCGTCGGCCAGCAGCGTCACCGTGTCGCCGGCCACGCGCACCAGCGGCCCGCTGCACGCCTCGTCCAGTATCACCTGCACCATGTTACATATTATGTCACTGTCACATCAAACTGCTAACTTCACTTCACCTACACCTCTATCGATGCAAGTTCAAAAGAACAATGCCCAACTGCCATACATCGTTTTATTTCATTTTCAACTTTAGCGTCTTAAAATAAAATAAATTCTAAAAATCGCCGCTTTAATTTCTGAGCTTAGATAAATAAGAATTTTCAGCAGACACACCCTAGAACCAAAGTATTTTGAGATTGAATTCTTATAATTATTGAATCATAGAGTAGGGGAGACTGTAATTTTTACCATTATTTTATTCTGACTTTTTTTTTGATTGACAACCGGAAATGGAAATTTGACATCATTACCTTTGTCATACCAACATTTATAACGAAATTCTGTCTATAATATTGGCCAGAAGTCTCCCTATATCTTGTTTGATACAAGCTATGTATCGAAGTGAGTGCCCGAATGAAAATGGACATTGTTGACATCATTGTTATTATAGTCAATTCATCACTTATTAATAAAATTATTTTACACTGGGTAATACGAGTACAGGTATTAATTTTAAAATACGTAAAAAAATAATTGAATTGCTTCGGTATAACTGACGTTTTAAGACGCTAACAAAAATAAAAAATAATTTTTGGGCATTCTTCTTTCGGTGCACAAGCTAAACGGTTTATTTACCTTTAGCTAAAATATTTGTAAATGGAACGTTTTGAGAATGAGAGCTTTAGAAACTTTTACGAATGGGACGTTATGCTAATAGGATATTTTGCGACCGTGGGGCGTTTTCAGTTTAAACGAAGTAGACGTCGCACACCTAATTGTACTTGCACGTAGTTTCTCTCCAACAGCTTGTTTATTTTATTTTTGTATACAGCAGGAGCGCCGGGCGAGTGTTGGGTACCTTGAGCAGGTGGTGCGAGACGCGGCAGCGCTCGGAGGCGAGCAGCGGCAGCAGCATGTCGAGCGTGTCGGTGAGCAGCGCGTGCCGCAGCCGCGCGTCGCAGCCGCACGCGCGCAGCAGCACGCCCAGCGCCGCCGCCTGCTCCTCCGCGCTGCCGTCCAGCTCCATTATCTGCACACGTCATGCACACTTATTTTGTAGCGTCGAATCCTTGGCTCCTTCTAACAGCGCATTGTGCCACACGTGTTTTGATGTGATGAGGTTTTAGCTAATGTAGATTTCTCACCGAGTGAGGTGTCATGCCTAAGGAGCGACCCAGGAGCTGCCAGGGGGGTTCATGGTCGGAACTTGTACATTTGCAAGACAAGATAAAACTGACCTCTATTCCGTATCTCGGTTCTTTTTCTATCGCATCTTATAAGTGAAATTGGATAATAATACATAAATACTGATTTTGTAGTATGGGGGCACAAAGTAGAAACATCGGCTCAAAACTTTTCAATTTCAGTTCATTGTAACTTACATTGAAATGTGGTGGACTTTTTTACGTTTTGTATTTATTGTTTTCGTATTTATATTAAATTTAAAAATATTTGTGAAAATATATCGGCTTGAGTGCGCGACAGTGATACTGTCATCGTCGAAGCAAGAGTGAAAGAGTGAGACATCATTGTCACTTTGACGGAACGTCAAACGAGCAGTCATCTCATGGCGACCATTAACTGGACACCACGGGAGTTGCTCGTCATCGAAGGATTGCCGGTAATTCATAAATCCATCTTAATCGCTGTTATCCTTAAAAGTGTTGATATGTAATTGATTTAAAATAATTACGAGTTCATAAATTGAATGAATGCCGACGTACCCGTGCGAACAGATAGAGCAGCAGATCGGGCCCGCCAAGGTCGAGCAGCGCGGGCGCGAGCGCGGCGTGCGGCGCGGCGTGCGGCTGTGGCGCCCGCCAGCGCAGCCGCACCTGCTCCGGCGCGCCGCTGCCCGCCGTCGACCGCGCGCCGAACACTGTGCCCCACCAATACATACATGTTTCAGCAACGCACACATAGCCAACGGCCCCCCCCCCCCCCTAAACGCAGTCGATTAAACTCTTTCTGTGTCTATGTATCAAAAAATGAAGACAGGAGCATCCTCATGCTTATGAATTCTGAAGGTGAACATCTAGTTAGAGAAGTATAAGTATTCATATTAGTAAAGAAAATCCCATGTAACAGTAGTTTTTTAAGAAATGTTTGAGCATACAGACATAAGATACATAATATACTGGACGGTAAAACCTGATAGTAAGTTGGTACGCCCGAATATGAACGTCAATAACACCAAAAGCTTAATTGGACAGGGGGCAGCCAGTGAGAGTGGCCTAGATTTATCTGTATGTATGTTCCATTGTGTTGTAAACGAACAGACGATGTCTGACCGGTGTTGGCGGGCGCGGGCGGGTGCTGCAGCAGCAGGTGCGCGGGCGCGTGCGGCGGCAGCGCCAGCAGCGCGCTCTCGTGCAGCTCGCGCAGCCGCGTCGAGGACATCTCGTACACCTGCAGCACCACGCAACACATGCAGGACGTGTCAACGATCGCCAAGGTTATTGTAATTGCACCATTACCAACACAAAACAACCTGCGACATTAACAACATAGAACCTATCTTCATGGGATTCAAGTTCCCGGCAGAGTCCATGACGTTCTCCATATTCGTTTCTGCCGGATCTTTAGCGCTAACAAAAGCAGCGCAGCTTCCATATTTGAATCAACTGACATTTTTGAATCTTGGTAAGCCAAGGCAGGATCACCATGCCCTCAGTGTGAGACCTATCTTGCCAAACCTTACGATTCTCACTTTTAATTAATTTAATTTTAATATCTCTCTTCTAATAAATTACCTGATCCCAATCAATATCCATGTCTAACAGCTCCGGCGATATTATCGAAGCAAAATTAGGGGATTCACATCGTATCTGTAACAAAATGTTTCAATCTTTATAAATGCAAATTCATACACATGATGAATTAGTATCGTTCAGTCTGGAATTACCTTCAAAGTCAAAGTCAAAGTCAAAATATTTTATTCATATAGGTATCACTGATACACTTATGCACGTCATTTTTTGGCTTTTCGGAAGGTGCTTTGTCGTGGAGGAGAAGAAAAGCCTAAAGAAACTCCTCAGCACATCTTTTAAAAAAATATTACAAAAAAAGATAATAATACAAAAGTATTTACTATTCTGAGCGGAACTGGTTGCAGAGCTGGTCATTTCCATGCATCTTTGTCATTTAAATACTCGTCTACACTATAATATCCCTTGCCAGGGGCGGCTTTTCAATATAGGCCCATAGGCACGGCCTACCCTGGTCCTGAGGCCCTTACAACATTACATTAATTGCGTAGTAAAAGTATAGAATCCTCATAAAATATCAAGTTTTAATATGCTAAATGCGTTATGTGAATATCATTACATAACAACACAACACAATAATTATAATACACTACAATCAAGTCGTATACCTACACTAAATAAACAATAAAATTCATTTAAGATTGATCATACATACAGCGCCGCCACACTGCGGTGCGGTGAAGGCAGGAACTAAACATGCCTCTATGGGGATTTGGTAATAATAAGAATTATCTCTCGATACGCAAAGGAATTCCATATAGCCCTCACAAGCGCAGTACAGGCACGGCCTAGGGTGACCAGTTAAATAAAAAAATATGTACATTGAAAATATTCTTTCAAACTTAGCCTTGAATAAAAGTTTTTCAATTTATATAAAAACAATTTGAAATAAATATTATTGAATTATTAACATTGTTTTTTAAAGTTAGATAATATTTGATGGATTTTCTAATGAATGACTAAACTTATTCAATTTACTTAATTCAATAATGTGCTCTGGCAATATTAGCAGCCCGGAGCGGAGACTCCCTACGCATGCGCACTACGCAGCCTACTTGCTCCGTCACACCTTGCAAAATTTACGTAGGTTAGAGAGAGAAGGGAGTTTGAAGCACGAAAAAAGTAATAACGCCATCCATGTTTATTTACTTACATTTGAAATTCGCAAAACGAGTCTCATTAGTCGGTGTATTAAAATAATTAAAAAGATTTGTGAGGCAGTGAGCAATATTGCGAGTATGGAGTCTTGTGATATTTGTAAAGGCAATGTGTGTTTGGTAAATTTACGTGATATATTTTTAAAAGCGTCGTATGATGTTAAAATGAAAATTGTGAAAAAAGGCCGGTGTGTACCGAAATTAGATTTAAATCAAGTTCATGGTAAAACAACCCGACATTTTCAAATAAAATATTATGACTCTTTTGGATGGTTAGCAGGTTGTCTACACACAAATCGTATGTATTGCTTTCCTTGTATTTTATTTTCCAATATCTCAACAGTTTGGAACGATACCGGCTACGTTGATTTGAAAAATTTTAATAACGCTGCTAAAAAGCACGATCAATCAGAAAAACATTTAGAATCCTCATATAAATTGCTTACTTTTGGTAATACCCGAATTGAAACAAGTTTGAATAGTCAATTAAAATTGGACATTGAAAGGCATAACTCTAAAGTAGACCGTAATAGAATAATTTTTCATAGGCTGATAGATGTTATTTGTTTTTTGGGACAGCAAGAATTAGCTTTTCGAGGTCACGATGAATCGGTTTTATCGTCAAATCAAGGTAATTTTTTAGAGTTAGTTAAATTGCTCGCGAAATATGACGGAGTTCTGGACAACCACATGCAAACTGCTTCCACTTCATTTACGGGATTATCTAATAAAACTCAAAACGACTTAATTTCTTGCATTGCTTCTGTAATTAATGATAGTATTAAATCTCAGATAAAAGACGCCGATTTCGTTGCGATTATGATTGACGAAACCCCTGATGTTAGTGGTCGAGAACAATTGGTAATTGTCTTGCGGTATTTTCAGGGATCCGAAATAGTTGATCGATTTATAAAATATGTAGATGTTAGTATCGATCGCACGGCTAATACTCTTAGTGCTATCGTATTGCAAGTTCTAGAAGAGTACGAATGCCTTTCAAAATTAATAGCGCAAACATACGACGGCGCGGCGGTTTTGTCGTCAGAAATAAACGGTGTGCAGGCAAAAATTAAACAAAAATGCCCATTAGCTTTTTATGTTTGGTGTTCGGCACATGTCTTAAATTTAATTCTTTCAAAATCTTTTCAAAGGATCAATGAAACGAAACTTTTTTTTAGTAAAATAAAGTCCCTTACAAACTTTTTCCACCACAGTACCAAACGATCAGCATATTTCAATCAGTTTTCGGAAATGAAAAAGTTACCTCGCGTCGCCGAAACACGCTGGGCTTTTCATTCGCGTACAGTAAATGTTATTTACCATGAGATTTCACATTTGACCGAATTATTTGAAAACATGATCGAAAATAGCACTAATTGGGACGGTGATACTTTATCACTTGTATACACTTTTCTAAACGACATTAAAGATTTTGAATTCCGCTTTTTTCTTCAAATATTTCATGAAATCTTTGCCGAAACGGACATTCTTTACCAAGTCCTGCAGAAAAAAACTAGTGATGTAGATTATTGCATAAAAAAAATAAAATCATTTGAAAAGTTCATAGATAACTTTAGAAGTGAATTCGATAACATTTATGACCATGCCGTGCAAATTTGTGGAAATCCAAGACAAAAGCGAAACATCCGCGATTACCGCGATATTAAAATGTATTATAAACGCATATTTATAGAAATTATTGACAATATTCTCAGCGAGTCACGTGACCGCTACAAAAGTATTAAGGAGTTAACTTTTTTTCAATTACTGTCTCACGAAAACTTTGAAACGTATAGGAATAAATTTCCAGATGCAATAGTTCTCCAATTCATTAAAACTTACAGCTGTTTCAATTTTGATTTAGATCGTCTCAGGAATGAGCTTAGATGTGTTTACAATATGACCGAATTTAAAAATCTTAGTATTTTTAATTTAGTACAAACAATATACGAGATTAAGGCACAGTCGATTTTTCCCGAAGTTTTACGTTTAGCCAAACTAATAGTTACTGTTCCCGCAAGTAGTGCGTCAACAGAAAGATCTTTTTCGTCATTAAAACGCCTACACACGTACTTACGAAACACACAGGGCCAGCAAAGACTCACAGAATTGTCCATGATCTCTATTGAAAAGAACCTTCTGACAAGTTTAAAGCGTTCAGATAATTTTTACAGCGATGTCATTCAAAAATACTTACAGAAAAATAGGCGCGTAGAGTTAGTGTATAAAAATTTATAACTGTAGGTATTTAGTTCACTTTCACTTTGACGACCCTGTAGCCTAGTTGGTAGCGACCCTGCCTGCGAAGCCAGGGGTCCCGGGTTCGATTCCCGGCCGGGGCAAATATTTATGTGACAGATAAATATTTGTCGGGTCATGGGTGTTATTGTGATGTGTTATATGTGTCGTCCATGCCACCCGCGACACGGGTAAAACCCTACCTATGAGTATGTAAACGTTTATTTATTTACTGTATATTTAGATGGAAAGAGGAAGTTAGTCGCTTAGTGAGAGCATTAGTTACACCTAGGTTTTATACATTGTATGAAGTGTAAATTATTTTTGTTTGGTTTTAAACATTAACAACACTAATGAGAATCGTTGAAGAAAATCGGCCTTTCTGAAGGCCACTTTGGATATCCTATAATTGACTTGTCTTCTATCAATCAATTACTGGATATTTGACGTGGTCGGATGAAAACAACACGGCGATCAAGTGGATCAAGACGGCCAACGCAAGTAGAAGCAATAAAGGTAAAATTATCAATTTTATATTTTAGTTCCATGGGCTCACTAACCAAACAAATGTTATACAACAATTGCAATATTAGGGATGTAGTATATACCTAATATAACATTATTAGCATTAGATTATGGCGCATAAAATCATTCACACATATTATATATATATACACATATTATATCATATATATATTCACATACATAATATCACTCTTGAGTAGGTACTCTCACTATCCTATTAGGTGTTCTACGCCACTAGGTCCAGTCTCTTTCTAGTATTCTTTTAAAGAAATTATTGAAAAATTTTTGGACTTTTTATGAATTTTTTTTTTTTGAATTTTTTTAAAAAAATTTTTGTGCCTACCCTCAAGCCAAAACCTGTGCCCGCCACTGTCCCTTGCCTAACAATTGTGTTTTTACACGTTTTTTTGAAAGTTTCTATTGGCAAGTCCCGTATTAATTTTGGGATTTTATTATAGAAATGTATACCAAGCCCTATGAAAGATCGCTGCACTTTACTTAGGCGGAACGAAGGCGTAACTAATTGATGCATTCTTTTCGTATGGCGATTATTAATATCAAAATTTTGTTTAAACGCGTTTATATTCTTCCGTATAAAAACTACATTGTTGAAGATATACTGGGAAGCTACTGTAAGTATACCTATTTCCTTGAACTTTTCACGCAAAGATTCCCGAGACCTAAGTTTATAAATAGCCCTAACTGCCCGTTTCTGGAGTATGAAAATTTGTTTTATATTGGCTGCTTTGCCCCACAGCAAGATGGCATAAGACATAACACTGTGGAAATAAGCAAAATAGACT
Organism: Thymelicus lineola; assembly: GCA_963932265.1. Classification (NCBI taxonomy): domain Eukaryota; kingdom Metazoa; phylum Arthropoda; class Insecta; order Lepidoptera; family Hesperiidae; genus Thymelicus; species Thymelicus lineola. The sequence goes on from OZ010690.1 coordinate 474,244, forward strand.
ATCCTAGCAGTTTCGACGTCTGTATACTGCCTTATTTTCCTAACAGCAAAAGCAGCCCTAAATTCCTTCATCTGTGATAGTCCATGCAAGATATAAATAAGGCTCGACTCACATGGCAGGGCTGGTCGGGTCCGTGCGCGGCGAGGTGCAGCGCGGCGGGCGCGCTCAGCACGGGCGCGCGCCACACGCGCAGCGTGGACAGCTGGTACCCGGCGGGCGCGCCGCACGCCCCGCGCGCCGCGTGCCCCACGTGCACGCTCACCGGGGTCACCTTGCGCACCAGGATGCCTGACGAGTAACACTACGGTGAATGCACCGCCATGGAGACACTTTTCACAATAAGAGCAGAATAACTCATCCCGCAAGCAAGGTGTTGACGTGGGAACGCAGCGTAAACACCCGTTTATACGTATTATATAGTAAAGTAGATGACTAAAATTTAAATGAATAATTTTTAGTGAGCGTCCAAACGTAAAAACGTCAAAATTTAATAAAGCTCTTTAGTTCATACAATTCTTCACAACGATTGTACAATGTACTTAATATAATAATCGTTTTACTAAATTTTAACTAAAAAGTGCCTGTCCAAACGTGTGAAGTGATAAACCCGGGCGGCGTTACCTATTTAACAGAAAATAGAAAAATTTCTAAATTACTTATTTACTTGCCATTAAATTTTAACTACTGAATTGTCTGTTTACACTACACAATTTACTTAAAATTATGTTTACTACTTAATACGTGTAAACGAAAATAAGCGCTACCGCCGATATAAGCTAAGGAAAGGCGGTGATTTTAGCATGTACATATGCGTGGCTAGACTACTGAAATAACGTGGACAGCATGATAGACACATTACAAGTTGGTCTTACCTTGTAACGGCAGTGATAAGGTCTCACATTCTCGTCCGTTTATAAATATTGTAACCTGAAAATAATATATAATAATGTAAATATATATTTAACAGCAAAATAAAAATTAATTTGCAACTAAAATTCATGGAAATATTTAATGCACGAAAAATAAGGTTCATTAGCTCAAACTGATCCAAATAAATCCCTGAGACTAGTGGACTAGTACATTCTTAAGGGCTTCTCCCGGGTATAGCATGAAAATTTTGCTGACATACATTACATTACGAAAAGGCACGCCGGTGCGGGCTTGAGTGAATGCGGGTACGGCAGGCAACATAAGTTTGTTGTTGCTAAGTGTGTGGTGCTTTGTGTCAGTGTTGGTGTTGCTAAATGGTTCGTGCGAGCGAGGTAACGTGAGAGCGTGTGGCAACCTGGATGTGTATCCGTCGCTTGTGCACGATCTCGGCGACGTTGAGCGCGAGGCAGGCCCAGCGCGGCGGCAGCGGCGTGGCGGCGCGCGCCTCGCTCACCGCGCGCCCCGCCGCCTCGGGCCGCGTCAGCCGCACGCGCACCAACCCTGCACACACACATACTGTTACTGGCGCTCCGGCTCTGCGGTCCTGGGACTCAAATACGTGTCATTTCACAGTGATTTTAGAACAAGCGTGGTAGCTAGCTGGGCGGGTAAAATCCTCCCACCATGCAAGTACCGTAGGATTAAACTGGGTGATGTATTATAGAAAACATTCCGTTGGTTAGCAGCTGTCAAGTTGACATGGACTCATTGTATTAAATGTATTGTCAAATTATAAAACTGTGTCGAGATTAACCTGGTACATTAGGCTCAGCATCGTACGAAAGAGAAAGCCTTGTTGCCAATGAGATAATAGCAACAGCCCCAATACTGACCCGAGTCGGGGTGCAGCCACAGCTCGAACATGAGCGACTCGTGTCCCAGCGACAGCACGTGCAGCGCCGTCTCCCGCCGCTCTCCCCGCTCTCCCCGCTCGCCAGCCTCCTCTACACAAAATATATTGATATGTTAAAATACATACCACACGTAAAGAGATTCATCGGTTTAGTGAAACCAAATCAACAACTTCAATTACATGCGCTTGGATTGCGTTGTAGATAAAAAAAATATAATTATGAATGATCAAAGTGTTCTGAACTTCAAATCAATAACAAAAGCATTATATCCGATGACAGAGTTGTGCGTGCGTGCGGTGCGTGCGGTACGTACGGTGCGAGCGTGCGGCGCGCAGCCACACGAGCAGCGCGAACCCCTGCAGCCACGGCGCCCAGCCCGCGCCCTCCACGCGCGCGCTCGCCGCCGCCACCGCCGCCGCGCCCACCGCGCACACCACGCCTTCTGTTGCACGTAACACATTCATCAGTGATCACATTTATGAGACTCCCCGCTTTATAGTGGGTAGTAACACAGATACATTTGGAAATATTTTATGTTTTTCTAAGAACTATTTATTAGCTATAACTGACCCGCGCGCTGACCATTCCACAGTGTCCTGGCCGCGTCGTCGGCGAGCCCCGTCGTCCCGTTATGATCGCCTATGTCGTCCTCCTCTGAAAAATAAATACACATACATGTACATCTACTGTATTAATCCTGTAAGACTGCAGGTCACATGTTAAACATTAATGTGCAACCGTTTTGCATAAATACTAGTGACAGATTCATTTTCAATATAATAATTTGTACATGTAAATGAACAACGACTCAGACATTACATTAAGTGGGTATATAAACAAAGACAACGATCTTGTCGGACGTGTATGTAGTAGGTTACCGTGTATGAGAAGGGGGAAGTTGAGCGCGTAGTCGGGCGTGTGTGCGGCGTGCGCGTGCGCGTGCGGCGGCGGCAGCAGGCGGTGCAGCGCGGCCAGCAGCGCGGCGGCGGGCGGCGCGGGCGCGGCCAGCAGCTGCAGCAGCGCGGCCAGCTCGCACGCCGCCAGCCGCGCCGCGCCCAGCACCACCACCAGCTCCAGGATGCTGCGCTGCAGCTCTGGAACGACGTCGACGGTCATTATGGATGACCATTAACAATAACCATATGAATGGTTATTGTTAATTTTATGTCCATTCTTAATCACGACTAACGCGTTAAGAATGAAATAACGCAAGTATGACCTACAGTTAACGCGCTAAAAAGGGTGTGGCGATTATCGAATAATATCGAAATTATTATCGAACGATTTCAATTCTGTTAGCCACATATACGGCTTAACGTGTTAAAGCACATTTTGGCGCAGCCATAAATATTAATGTAAAAGCAGGGGTGTTCATACAAATAAAGTAAAATAGCTGTAGGTCTTCCCAAGGTTGATATACTCTGGACTCGGATGGAACGCCTTATTTTTTCTTTAATAGATCGATATGATGAAAGCAACACCTGGCGGACTGTCACGGTGATTTAGAACGTGTACTGTACAGGTTCCGAGACGTGTAACAGTTAACATAATGGAGTGGTCAGCTTTACCTGCGAGCCGCTTGTCGGTGCGCTGCAGCAGGCGCGCGGCGGGCGAGCCGCGGGCCAGCAGGCGCGCCAGCAGCAGCGGCGGAGCGGCGCCGGCCGCCAGCCGCCCGCAGCACGCGCGCGCCACGCCGCGACACACGCGCTCCAGCTCCTCCGCCTCCGCCCCGTCCGTCACCTCCTCGCTCAGCAATCTATGTGATGGAATTGTTGCCCTTAAGCATTTTGGATTTTTGATGACTAATTTTTATTTTTAATTCAATAAAATTGATGCTAAAGAATCAAATTAGAATCATTTACCCTTTTTGCTGACATTTTTATAACGTTCTATTGATGATTGACCGAAAATCATTTAGAACTGTCACTAGATCATTATAATGCCAAATCTATACTAATATTATAAAGAGGAAAGCTTTGTATTTTTGTATTTTTGTATGTTTGCAACGAATAAACACAAAAACTACTGAACCGATTTCAAAAATTCTTTCGCCATTAGAATGCTACATTATTCCTGAGTAACATAGGCTATATTTATTTTTAGAAAAAATTAGGGATCCTTGCTAAAACTTCAATAACGTGAACCAAGGTGTAAAAAAATTGCTTAAAAATTTCTTTCATCGCATACGCTGCGGAAACTATTGATGATAGAACAAAAAAATGTTCTACAATATTAGAGAACATATCAATATCTACAAAAAACGTCGCGATACTATATGTCCAACTATTGTAGTTATGTCACTATAACCACTTTTTACATTTTAAAAGTCAATAAAAAAGCTGACCAACATCAGACCATGATAACCATACCTTCGTATTAATCCTTATCCAAATAAATCATTTCATGTTCAAAACTGTTTCAATACCTATTGATAACTTTTTGAATTACTCAAATCGGACATTCCATTCAGAAGATATTGGAAAATCATCCCCAGGGATAAAAATACGATTAGAAGTCACTTAAATACAAACCAATTTCGTCAGTTTTAGAGTAATAAACATGAAATTTTTTATGTAAATTCATAGTTATAAACAAAAGTTAATTTTAACACATTTTTTTGGAAAATCATCCCCTAAATGGTTAATTAAGGGGATGCAAGTTAGTATGGCAACTTCGTCAGTTTTGAAGTAAGAAGGGTGAAAATTTGTGCTTATATAAGTTTATAGTTAAACAAGAAATAAGTGTATCACGGTTTTTTCGAAATTCATCCCCTAAGGTGTAATACTTCGTCATTACACGCTTTATTAATAGCTTCACCTGTATGTTTGTAACATCTCTTTGGACTTGATTTTGACCCACTTCAAACGGTCAGATTTCTTTCAAACTTCGTAGACTTATCGAGGATCAAAGACAATTCAATATTTAAAGAAAAAAAGAAAGAAAGAAAGAAAAAAGAAAACCCTAATTACACGCTTTAATTAGCTTTAAACGGTCAGATTTCTTTCAAACTTCGTAGACTTATCGAGGACCGATGACAATTCAATATTTAAAGAAAAAAAAGAAAGAAAGAAAAACCTAATTACACGCTTTAATTAGCTTTAAATGGTCAGATTTCTTTCAAACTTCGTAGACTTATCGATGAGCCATGACGATTCAATATTTAAAGAAAAAAAAGAAAAAAGAAAGAAAAACCTAATTAGAAAGAAAGAAAGAAAGAAATTATTTATTCTGTTAAGCACTGCAACAAGTTACAAATTGAATCTTAATAAAACATTCATAAAATTACTATAAGTTGTTACAAACACAACCTGCTGCAACACTGCTTAACAAAAAAAGGTACGCACTCAGCATATGCCGCAGTGAACCACGTCTACTGATTTTCAGTACGACCTTTATTGTATCGCAGTAAACTACAGGCTAATACGCGTGTAATTACACACTTTAATTAGCTTTAAACAGTCAGATTTCTTTCAAACTTCGTAAACTTATCGAGGACCGATGACAATTCAATATTTAAAGAAAAAAAGAAAGAAAGGAAGAAAAACCTACATGTAGTACGCGAGTGATAAGTTAATAAATAAATAAATAATAAATAATAAACTTTATTGAACCAAATTATACAAAGTCATGGGGTTGAGGATCGTTGGTCCCACACTAGGATTCCCTGTGTTGTGGAAGACCAACACCTTCCTCTTACACATGTTGCTTATTAAATTTTACAGTACAGTTTAACTTATTTATGAGATAACGACTTACAATATAGGAAAAAAACAAGTGTAGAGTAAATGTGTATGTGTGTGTGTGTGTGTGTGTGTGTGTGTTATTATATATACGTTGTGTTATATACTATATATAAATGTACTTATGTCAGAAACACTTCAGTCAGTTATACTTCTTTGGCATCATTAAATAAATATTTAACACTAGCTGTCTTGGCGAACTTCGTATCGCCTAATTGGTGATTCATGTACTTTTTTGTTACTTTTAACTTTTATAATTTTGGTAGGTTTAACAAATCAGAGACCATTAAATTCCCTCTCTCTCTCCATCCCGCTCCCTCTCCCCCTCCCTCTCGCCCTCCCGCTCCCCTTCTCCCTCCCGCTCCCGCTCGCTCTCCCCCTTTCTCTCCCCTCCCCCTCCCCCTCCAGCGAAATAGTATATATTTTTTTTGTTTTAATCAGAAATAAAATTGCGTAATATTTGCCGAGACCCCCCTCTCTCCAACATAAGATTAGATGAGATTTGACTCGACCCCCTCTCCCCCTTAAAAATCTCACGTAAGTTATGGACGCTCTCTTTTTAGTTTTATTAAACTATTATTTATTTTTGATCTCAGAAATGTGAAAATTAATATGTAAGTTTATAGTTAGAAACAAAAATGAATTGTTATAGTTGTAACAAGGGAAGGAGAGGGGAGCAGGAGCGGGAGAAGGAGAGGGAGGAGATATGCACACAAAAACTATAGCGGCTAAGAACGGCTGTATCGATTTTAATGATCTCTGATTTGTTACATTCTAAGGCGATACGAAGTACGCCGGGTCAGTTAGTCAGAAATAAAATTGCGTAATATTTGCCGAGACCCCCCTCTCTCCAACGTAAGATTAGATGAGATTTGACTCGACCCCCTCTCCCCCTTAAAAATCTCACGTAAGTTATGGACGCTCTCTTTTTAGTTTTATTAAACTATTATTTATTTTTGATCTCAGAAATGTGAAAATTAATATGTAAGTTTATAGTTAGAAACAAAAATGAATTGTTATAGTTGTAACAAGGGAAGGAGAGGGGAGCAGGAGCGGGAGAAGGAGAGGGAGGAGATATGCACACAAAAACTATAGCGGCTAAGAACGGCTGTATCGATTTTAATGATCTCTGATTTGTTACATTCTAAGGCGATACGAAGTACGCCGGGTCAGCTAGTATTTTAATATATTCATTTATAAGTTAGAAAAAAAGTGTAGAGCGTTAGTATAGCATGATTTACTTGTCAATGAGTTGCGCGAGAATGTCTATGACGATGACACAGAGCTCCGGGTGCGCCGGCTCGCCACCCCGCGCGCCCTCCGCACCGCCGCCCCCCTGTCGGCACGCGCCTGCAACACGCAGAAAGAACATCGAACATTTTATAGTTTTGCAATTTCAGAGGTCCTTCGAGCCGGGTATTACATCGACTCCTTTTTCATTCCTGCTTATAAACACGATTTTGTTAAATAATATTAATACATTTATAGAAAAACTGTCAAATGTCGCTAAGTAACTCACCAGGGACGGTAGAGTGGAGCGTGATGGCGGACATGGCGGACGCGGCGGACATGGCGAGGTCCGCGCGCTTGGCGCCGCACGACAGCTCCAGCTTGCTCACCTCCACATCCGCCTGCAATGACCAACGTCCAATAACGGGTCATATATCAACTGTGTTAGCGATTTCTAATAAAATTATTATATGACGATGAAAATTTAAACCAAGTTTTTATTCTCTCTTCATTTATTTATCACAGACTAAGTTGGATAAAAAATTATAACAAAATTACCACAAGGTATTTAATAATATAAAAATAATTGGACACGACCTAAAACAACACTTACGACGTTGATGCTTTACAAAGCATCCTGCTAGAGCCAGTCTCCGATAAGTTAAAACATGTTTACGTACATATCTGTACTAGTACAGATATATTATATTAGTTCTATTACTACTATATACTTTTAGTGTAGTATATTCGTTCACTGGTATAAATAATAAACACCGAATAGGTTTGTTTATTTATTTTATTTGACATAACAAAAAGTCCAGGTAGTACAATATCGGTCATCATGTATTTTATTTTATTTTTTGTAGATAAAAACAACAACATTATTGATTCCGGTTTGCAATAAAGTTGCTAATGAGTTTAGACCTCATAGTAAAAGGAAAAACATGACATAACTGTCCTTCGTATTCTATAAATCTATAATTATTATAATACTGGAGCGAAGTTGCTAAGTAAAAATAATACGTTATGCTCTGAGGTCATAGTTATATGATTCCAAATATTTTTTCGGAATTCTTAAATATTTTTTGCAATGATGTTTGTTAGTTTATCTGTATAGGTGTTTGTGCAGAGAAGGTTCAAAAATGGCGAAATCGATTTTGATGCCATTATTGTTCTTTAATGATTCTTTAGAATATAAAATAAATAATTCTTTCATAATCATATAATACAATTCAAGTTATAGGTTTTTTAAAAATCGCAAGTAAAGTTTTCACCGCTTATAATAGCTTTAATAATGTTTTTTTTACAAGACTAGAAAACTGGCCTTCAAGCGATGAAATGAGATAAACCTAAAAAATTAGTCACAATTTTTTTTGGGCGCGGGACTGTTTGAAAAAGTAAGAAACAGTTGTTTCGAAGACGGGTCGAGTTATATATGTAGTTCCTTATGAAAAGTACATAAAATTGCTGAGAGGATATCAAAGTTTGTCGATGCATCTAGAGTACTAGTTGACGACTTGTTGCAGTAACCGAAGTACGAGGTTCGAGGTCTCATTGTGTCACCTAATAACCGACTCTGATCAGAAGTCGGAGAAAGCACGAAGTTCTGCAGTTGCTCACTGTATACATTGATGTCTTCACCAACATCACTACTGTAGTGTAGGCACCAGCGCCGCCAGCATTCAGTCTGTGGCTAGCTGCGAGCGAGAGCAGACACTGCAGATGTGCGCTTTGCCTATACCTACTCACTTATTTTATAGACAAATGTGTGTATTATTGACCTTTTGAACACCACCACTACAAGTCCTCACCTCGTATCCGTCGTCGGGCTGCACGCGCGGCTCGCTGTGCTCGCTGGCGTAGGGCCCGGCCGCCGCGCTCTCCTCGCTCGACGAGCAGTCCGCCGAGCTGCCGCCCACGCCCCCCGCGCCCCCAGCGCCCGCCACCCCGCACGCCAGCGGCGGCAGGGGAGGCACCTGAACCACACAAGCATTCAATTAGATTACCAACTTATGGCCACCAAACATTTATATCAGTCTTCAGCAGTCAGAAATTAAAGTCATACTTAACTGCTCTATTTTTGTATAGAACATCAAATATGTATAAAAGCTGGACTGTACAAACCTTATCATTATAATCGCCATATCTTGGGCAAATACAGATAGTATGACTTGACCTAAACAAATTATGAAATGATGTTTTATACGTGTCAATAGTTGTTAGAAATGTTCAAGCTATAGGTACATTTTGTCCAAGATGTGGGGTCCAAGATAATGCTTGGACAGTTTAGTCTTGTAGAGTTAGGTCTAAATGTGATCTTATAATGATTATGAGATTTGTTCAACATTAATGACGTTAAAGAGCTATGAGTCACGGCAAACTACTTTATATGAAACGTTTTACATGAAACACTTTACTTTTTTATAGAAACAGCTTCGTATCCACCTTATATAGGATCTACTCGAATCTATAGGATCTACATTTCTCTACCTCTTAAATATAGGATACATTTGACGCAGGTATGTTGGTAGGTTAGCCAATGGTGAAATTTATTTATTTATGCTTTATTGACCCTTAACAAATAAGTGGTACAAAAGGCGGACTTAATGCTAAACAGCATTCTCTACCAGTCAACCTTAGGAATGTGCAGAGAACAATGAAAGCGGTACAAGTGAGGGAAAGAGAAATTACAAGAAAAAAAAATATTGTATATATATAATATATACATATATAAATATAGATAGATAACAGCATACAAAAAAAGTAATATTAAAATATATATATATATATATATAATTATATATATATATATAATAATAATAAATAAGACTATGAGTATACATTACTTAATAATAATGTTGTAGAAGATAATAATAAGAATGTTCCAGAAAAGTTATTATAAGTGAATAAATATAAAATTGATAAAACGTAAGATAAAATCATTAAAATGGTGTGTATAATGAATTCAGCAAGTGAGCAGTAACTCTTTTCTTGAAAGAGTATTTTGAGAGCAAATTTCTGAGGTCATTGGGTAAGGCATTCCAGAGTCGAATTGATTGCAGCGTGAAAGATTGAGAAACAAAGCCAGAATGGTGAATAGGGAAAGCTAAAGTACGGGAATCGATAGAACGCAGCGGTCTATCGTGACAATCGGCAAGAAATTGAAATTTGAGTTTCAAGTAGTTTGGAGAAAGAGGATCGAATAATATCGAGAAAAGAGAATTAAGAAGATGAAGCTGCCTACACTCACGAATCGGAAGCCAATTAAGTTGACGACGGAATGAAGAAATGTGGTCAAATTTCCGAAGACAGAAGATGAAACGTATAGAATAATTAATGAGACGATCAAGCTTATTGAGGAGGTCCTCAGTTATGTCTGAATAACACACATCAGCATAATCTATTATGGGAAGCACCAAGGCCTGCACAAGTTGCTTTTTGGTGTGTAAAGGTAGAAAGTTCCTGAGTCTGTTGAGGGTACGCAACACCGCAAAGACCGACCTACTGACTTCATTTACTTGCACCCTCCAACTGAGAGTAGAATCAAGGTGCAAACCGAGATTTTTAACCTCTGAAGAGAATGGGATAACAGTATTGCCTAGCATGACAGGTGGAGTCGTATCTAAATCAAGCTTCGCTAGTTGTCGTGAGCTGCCAACAATGATTGCTTGACATTTAGCTGGGTTTATGGTTATGCCATACCTACTTGACCAGGAATTGATGCTGTGGAGGTTAGAATTAATTATGTTTATTCCAACATTTATGTCGGAAGCATCAATTTGAGTGTAAATTTGCAGATCGTCCGCATACAAGTGGTAAGAACAGTCAAGGAAAAGGGTTATGAAATTAATAAATATGGAGAAGAGTAAAGGGGACAAAATTCCACCTTGTGGTACACCAGAAGTTAACTCAGACCAGTCTGAGAATGCGTGTTTGAATTTAACAGCTTGTTGGCGACCACGAAGGTAGGATGAGAGCCAATCCAGTGCTGCAGATGAAAAATTGAAATGTTCGAGAGCGGCGAGGAGAATGTCATGATCAACCATATTAAAAGCATTGGAGAAATCGAATTTTTTGAAATCTTGCTGGTCAATTTATAATTTTGAAGCGTGACTGCCAGGAAGGATTGTGTTTCTCGCGCGCATCTTGTATGTATGTATGTATGTATGTATGTATGTATGTATGTATGTAATATTCTTTATTACTTTATATCTTCCAAGACGCTGAACAGATTTATATAATTAAGATATCATTAGATTTGTCTGGATAAGTGTTCTTAGGTATGTGTAAATAAAAACAAAACAAATATTATGGGTGTGAGATGCCATTGTTTGATATCAAAAAAAAAATCGAATACTGCAATATAGGTATTAAATTAAAGAGCTCATCATAAGTTTTTAAAAAAGATATATCATGATAACTTTATAGATAGCAGGCGGTATTTTTAATTTAAAAATTTATACTAGTTAAGATTGTTTAAGATTATTTAAGATTGTTTAGAACGTATTTATTGCAAGAAACATATTTGTATTCTATTAATATGTATTTAATTTTATCTATTTAATGAATTTTCTTAAAAAGTTATTTTTTACTATTATATTGTTCCGTGCGTTGCGTTCACCAATGATAACCAAGACACATTATTAAGGAGATTTTGAAATTGACAGGATAGACGAATTAAATAAAGTGTGGACTATTGTCTTACTAATATAAAGCTTTAATGATTTATTAAGGCACGTACAATTAGATAGGTATTAAACGTACCTATAGGAACAATATTTAACAGCAGTTAGTGGTCAGCGAAGTGTGCAAGATACTAGACGCAGAGGGATACGGATCGGGTAGCGTCACTCGCGTGGATGACGACTGATCGGATACGTGTGATACGGATCGAACATACCACGAGCGGTGTCGTGTTACGACGCATCACGTTGACGACCCGTGTGGCGCAATGGTTACCATGCCGGATCGCCGCGCCAAGGGTCCTGGGTTCGATTCCCAGCGAGGCGGAAATTTGAATGATGAGTTTGAATTTCTGTTCTCGGTCTGGGTGTGAATGTCCTTGTCTTGTGTGTTGTCCATGGCACCCACGACACAGGGAATCCTAGTGTGGGGCTATGAGTGTGAAGCGTTATTTATTTATTTATTTATTTATTTATTTATTTGTATTTTATAGCGTATTAACTGAACAAAAAGGACACGCACTTAATTTACGATTTAAATTTACGATAAAACATACCGTTTTAATTACATTTAAAAGAGGACGCTTTATTGCTTTACACAACTGGTTTGGTCCGGGTGCACCAGACTGATCGAACAGATAAATATACATTGTAGATGTTTGGGTGGGTGACTCGGTCTACCAGAGCGAACAAAGTGCCATACCATACCAATCAATCCACGCGAAAAGAAGCGCACTCATACTGCTCGCATCCAGTCACAAAAATTAAATATTTTAGTACCAATTTAATTATTAATACACATACCTACACTAGTTACAGATATGTATAGGTACTAGAGACCCGCTCTGCGGTCAAAATTCGCCCGTGTTGAAACTGTTGAAAGGTTTCGTATCATTGACATTTGTGTGTGTATTAAATGAGTAGTCAAATGCATGACTATTCTGTATATTGTTTATTCTATTAATATTATGTGTTTCTAATAAAAGCAAAAAAAAAAGCAAAGTTGTGTTTCTAATGCATCCTACTAAATATTATAAATGTGAACATTTGTAGATGTGTTGTCATGTATCATTCTTTAATTATGATAAAATAGGTGCCTCTTTTTGCCTGCCTATTTCCTCACAGAAAGAAAGAGAATTATCTGTACCATACGGAAATATTTAGTTAATAGTTTATTGGCGATCTACTTGAATAGCCCATTGTAGCTAAATATTAATAACAAGTGTTACACGTGGCCCGAGTCGTCGTTCAACCCCGCTGATCGCTTCAGTGATCGCTTCAGCCATTCAGCCTTTGGACAGATAAAAACTAGTAACCAACATGATCGACTATTCCTTTTCGAAGTCCTTATCATACACGATAGATGAATCATAATAGATGAATCATGTAGGTAAGTAAATCATAGGAAAACAATCAAGATGGCCATTCTTATTAACTTTTCTTATACTTACTCCAATTTTAAAAAGTAGCATTTACAATACTCTTTGAATTTGATCATTCAATTAAACAATATCGAAGTGAATTATCAAGAAGCCATCGATGTCGATATTAATTTATAATGAACACTAATTAACTTTTAATTTTAACTTTTTCACTACGTCATGCGCATGCACATGTTGATGTTTTTGTCTCTGGCTTGAAGGAATTTTAAGGTGATCTACAAGTTTGCTAGTTTTGCTACCCTGCTCAGTCGACCTTGAATGCTAATTAATAAACTTGCACTACGTACCTACTGTTATTAAGTAGGTAACTGTTGAAAGTTGAAGTTGTATCTGCATTTCAATTATTTTGTACCGTTTTAAATACTTTTCCGCTAGTAAAATCCACAATAGTTATTCGCACACAAATAAGCTTAACCGCGCAACGTCTAAAATACGTGGAATACCTACCTACCTCGTCATTTCCTCATAGAGGCCTTTAATCCTCAAGATTAATGATCTTCGCTAATAAATTAACATAATTTGAAACGAACTAAGCGGCGAGGCGAGACGTTGCGCAACATTACACAGTTATAAAAGATGAATCCGCCACACACACCAGACAGTGTTGAGGTCTTCGCATATAACACCAACTGCATGTAGATGTAGATATATATTATATCGCGTGCCTTACGGTGTTATAAAGCTCATATTCAAAAGTTTTCGTATGACTCGAGTTGGCTAAGTAAGATGTGAAGACCTTTACGTAATTATCTGCGAGAACCGTTGTCCATCACATTACAAATGTCAGCGTCCCACGCACCAAAAGCTGCATTCATTCAACATCACGGAATCTCAATATAATGCCTTGAATGACTGTCAATGAAGGTTTTAATGGACAGAATTATCAGTTGACTTTCAGACGAAGATTAACGCAAATAAATAAAAAAATCATGTACTACCGGCCACAAACAAGGGTTCCGTTGCTCCTTAATTGAATTATGAGATAATGTTGTCTTGCGTTAAAGCCTATCCGAAGATAAGAAATGAAAAAAATGTTCCCGTCATTTATTTAAAAAGTACAAGCATTTTATTACCTATAAAATTCGATTTTAAATCTACAGTATAAAGTGAATTTCAATGACTTCATCGCTGAATTGCTTAACATTAGGGATGCACGATATACCTGTAGGTATCGATGTATCGATGCATTAAAAACACTCGATGTAAAGTATGGAAACATCGATTGATTCCGATTTTTTTTTAATAAGTCAATATCGATAAGCATCGATATTTTTATTCGATGCATCGAAGAGGCAAACGTAATAGGATAACCAAACCAAACAATCACAAAATCCACGGCCTACGGCTGCATCCCTGGGGCCGCATCAAATTCTATTCTTTATCCCTAAAACAGAGCGCCATTAGGCTAATGTTGAAAAGCATTTCCTTAGTTTTTGGATATCAAATTCACTGCCGATGACCATTTTTTAGTTCCTATGCTAGTAAAAATAAAAACAATCGATGTATGGAAAACATCGATGTATTTTGTGAAACATCGATATAACATCGATGCCACTATGCGATGCATTGTATCGAAGAGAACATCGATGTTTTTTTTTTCAATATCCATCCCTACACACATACCTACATCCATGAAGTCGACAGCCTACTACATAATATTTTACAGAACACTGGGGCAACTTGGTGAATAGGCTTCCAAAAGTGAAACGCTAATAGCTTATACCTAGAATGATTACCATAAGCTGCACTCAGATCGTATTTATTATACAAGAGTGCAAAATAAAATTATGCAACAGGTACATAATATTTTACGACCGGTACTTCTACATAGTAATATAGTAGAGCAATTGCAAATGATTACTCTACTATTAAGCTGTCATTATACATAACGATATCATACATGTGCTAAACCTTGAAAAAGATTTGGTGCGCTAGATATATTAGTAAGCAAGGTAAGTATACTTTGTTTGTGAACGAAGACCTTCAACAACGCTGGAATCGATTTCTAGAGATTTGTAAATATTTTTCGTAATCCGAGGGGCTAACACGAACAAAATTGCAGCTTGTAATTTGTATGGAATAATTGCTGATAAGTATAACATATAAATTTGCGTTTATAAACACAACGAAAAGAATAGCGGGGCTTTCTAAACAAGGCTCTTAGCCCAGAAAAACAAATTCAACGAACTCATTAAAACACAATCACAGAAAAACGAGCGCGGAGGTGCAGGAGATGGTATTAAACGCATTATTAGAAAACGAAGAGCAGCCCATATTTAGCTTTTCGAATGTTATAATACGTCAGATTTCGCTGATACTTTCGTGTTAATGTAAGAATTTTATGGAGCACAAGAAATACGAGCTATAAAATGAAATGCAGATGCATCTGTTAATCATGTGAGAATTTATGGCACCCTTGAAGTCGCCACTATCGGCCAGCGGTCATCATCGGGTCCCAAACTGACCCAATCCCAGAGCTGCCAAAAAAGATAAGACAACCATAATAATGGTACATGGTGACATGATTTATTAAAAACTAAATAAAGATTAAAAAAAATAAAAAAATGTTATCAGTCCTATCAGAGAAACAATGATTTCGACTTTCCACGTTCTTTCCGTCCGTACTGCTAACATAGATATAATACGGAAGTCTATGACTACTAATGGATGTGGGACTGTGGGTGTCAATCTGGGCAAAAATGCTACACCCCGCATTCGATACTACAACACTAGGTTTCAACTCATTAATGGTCCACAACGGCCGCAACTTAACAGGGGTCTCTCCTCTTGAGGAGACCTAAAGCACAATCCACTAGTTTATTCCAGTGTGGTTTATCCACATGTGTGGTGGAGGGGTTGGTGGCCAACCCAAACATCATGAGACCCGAAGGCCTCTGACATGGCGTAACCATGATAACAGCCGTGCCACACAGTTTTATATTTCACGGTTTTTCGAAGCACGGAATCGCTCAAGAAAGAAGCTCAAGAATTTTGGCACCAGCGGTGACCCATCCAACCTGAACCACCGACTACGCCTCTAACCTCTTCCTTAACTCAGCCAATCACTTGGGATCGACACAAGCCGCCGAGCTATAAGCGCTTCATACTAGAACACTTTAACGTGAATAAACATAAAAAGATATCGCGATAAAACGCATGTGGATTCCTGAGTGTTTACTTAATATTAAAACAAAACTAAAACCGCAAATAGCAGATCGCCACCGCCTACATACCAGAATAAAATTAAAACTTGTTTAGGTTGCGACATAAAAATTAACATTTGCAGAATTATCAACTTTGTAGAACCGTAAGAATGATCGCTGCTTGCTGAAAGTAGACGAGAGTGAAAATCATTCTAAGTAATAGCTCCGTATAATAACCAGTTAAACTAATGTATCTGTATCAATGTATAAAATTGGAATTTTTAAAGTATTCTACAGCCAAATCTTTTAAATCCATTGTTGTGATCTCCATCAAATCTACGTATACAAAAACATACAACATGATGACCAAATGACGCAAGACAGGTACATAAACACTGTCCGTCCTTGATCTACTGGCAATTTTGGTATTAGGAAATAATTGGGGAGAACGGCAGGCTGCAGGACTGACAACTCGCGTGGGCGATAAATACAGTTATGTATCGATGTGTTACACATGCATTCGATGCAGTTTGAAGACAGACTTGAGATTTTGTAAAGGAGTAAGTACAGTGTAGCCCCTGCATACACATAGATAGGAACCGACTCGCAAAAAATCCACTAAACAGGCATAAAATAACAAAAGAACTATTATAGAATAATATCACAGTAAAGGAATTGTACCGTGATAATATCGACATCAAACTCAAATTGGAATAAGACAAAAAAGTCAGTTATCTTATATTCCTAGTGCATTTTAACGTCAAAGTTTGCAGATAATATTAATAATCAAATAATTCAATGTAGAGAAATATTTATAAAAAATATTATTTTATTTTACAATTTTTAGTCTATATTGGGAATTTTGTAAATATCCATGATACATACTGTTTCAAATAAGTTGTCCACCGTATCCAAAGTCTAACACCCTTAGCACTCCTATTTTTTTTTTGTTTTCCAACACTTATTTGCCACACTTGACTCACTTATGTCACAACAAATTGATATTAATAGTGGATCACAATGCACACATTAATGTTTCAGTTTTAACACAATATTGATTAATTACAAGTCATACTGTTTTAATTTTATTTTTTACGTGTGATGTATGCGGCGTGTGTGGAGGCCTGCCGATGCACGTGTGCGGCGTGCGGTGCGCCCCCAGCTCGCCTAGCGCGCCGCCACCCGCCCGCGGCCCGACCGGTTCTAGCTTAGCCTTAGCTCAGGAAGCGAGGAACATATCCTCCAATAATATCGATATCTGGTTATCGAATCTTGTTTTGAATACCTTCCATGCATTCGTATGCACTCGCACCCAATGTCCATTTTAATATTTAAAGTATAATTTCAAAAACTTCTTAAGCTTGTTCGCTTCTTAATTTATGAAATAATTTAATATTGACTTTATTAGTCTCTATAAAAAAATTAATTATATAGTAATTTAAATTTATTTAACTACTTACTATTGATCGAAGTTAAGAACCAATCAATGTATCGGAAGAGTGATGGATTGTGATCACATTATGATTGGAGTCAGTTATTTCCTATTGATGTAAAAATTTATCTTTTATTCTCGTGGTTGGTACTCCGACCCTTGATAGGTTAATTGGCGGTTACAATTTTTTGCTGCAAAAGGAAACCAGAGCACAAGTAGCTGATCGCGACAAGGTTCATAAACTTTACACCATACAAACGTCTTCTGAATTAATTACCAGTTTCATACATAATGTAATAACTAATTTTTTAACATTTGCTTTGCAACAATTTAGGACATGGCGGTCAGACAATGTAATGTCCCAACTCGTTAATGTTAGCTAACTGTGTAACAGAAACATTAATGGACAAAGTTGTTTTTCAAATGTTGTTTAACAGGTACCTACATTCCGTTATGACCTTTTGCAATTAGGTACTACAAGACATCATCGGCATTTTTTAAGTATCACGTTATTAATTTCACGACGTCAACATTTAAATTGCTTTATTTTCCTTGAGCCTAACATAACACGATGACTATGATTGTTTGTCGACGGTTTTGCATAATTCTTTTCTTGTTTGATAAATATTATAAAGATGTATGTATGTATGAAGTCCGGAGATAACGATGCAACGCGTTAACCGGTGATGTAAATGTATATTTTGCAATTTGTACAAATTATTGCAACATTCTTATCAGGAAATATTTAAAAAATAAAATAAAAGATTTTATCAGATAACTAAGTTTAAACTTACTACTTTAAAAACTATACAAATAAAGAATTTACATATTAGGTAGTGAGATCATTAATAAATAATTAATGAACATTAAATTTACGGACGGTATCGGTGAGTGGGTGTCCAGATATGAGTCAATGTACTAATAGGATTTGCATGTTTCGAATTTTTTTCTACTCTCACGCATAAGTTGTTCGTATAATTGGGACTTGAAACCACACTTTTTGACGGATCAAAAAATTGGTAATCAAATCAACTCGCGACGCTCTAGAATTCTGAACCCACTATCAGTTTACATAATTATTACGTTATTAAAACAAAAAGTATTGCGTTCAACAGCAAGGTAAAGGTAAATAACATTAAGCGACATTGATAACATCCAAAGACATGGGGACATCTACTCATGTCTCATACTGAATACCGATAGCGACGGATGGCCGGCTGCCAGCGGCGGCTAAACCAATTGTCGTTGCGTAGTTCCTTGCTGCTGGCCCATTGAGCCAATCAGCCGCTTATTTATGAGCCAGCTATTAAGTGTATCGACCACGTCCGGTTGTTATCATACAAGTATCAATGTAACGTGACCAGTGTGGGGGTCACGGAGCCAAGACGCAATTTAAAGGTATGGCTACTTCACTCCATCCGATTTGTTTAAATGGTTAAGGGATGGAGCTGCGAACGTAGGACGCCGTATCTTTTAATTATAGCTGATACTTGTCACTTTAAAACGTAAATTTAATGTATTATAGTGCCCATTTAACCGCGAAAACGTTAATCAATGGTAATATGTTTCCATAATTGTTCATTTACTCATGGGCATGTGATGAGGCGTGAGGAAACGCATGTGACGAGAAGAGTGATGAATATGAATGTGATAGATAGACGAAGGGGACGAGGAAGACCTAAGAAAAGATGGATGGATTGTGTTATAGAGGATATGAAAGATAAGAGAGTTAGTGTAAAGGTGACGGCTGATAGAGAAGTGTGGAAGAGGAAAACATATTGCGCCGACCCCAAATAAAATTGGGAAATGGGCAGGATGATGATGATGATGATGAATTGTTCATTTACTCAATAAATAAATTCATTAATCGTTAATTATTAATGTTGGTCCTCTCATCTCATCATAAATTGCCACCGATCATCTTCCAAAGAAGATCCCTTCATGTTAAGTGCATTTGCGGGACCGTTACCACCGAGTAGATAGTTTTCATTGACGTGCAAAATATTATATTACACAAAAACGTTTTTATAGCAGTTGATAAGGTAGACACAAAAATAATAAGATAAAATCGTAAAATAACTAGTCATCTAATAATTAAACTAAGTTTGGTTTATTGTCAACTTTTTAAAATTAATATTTCAATAATCTTAAAATAAAATTTAATAAACTCCCCAGTTTTATTAACACTAAACATAGCTAAAAACACTCACGATTAAGTCACCATTCAAACAAAAAAACTAGATCAAAATCGGTTCATCCGTTTGGGAGCTACGATGCCACAGACAGACATACAGATACACAGACACACAGACCAGTCAATCTAATAACACCCTTCTTTTTTGTCGGGGGTTAATTAAAAGTAGTGCCAAGATACAAAACTGATTAAATTTATAGCAAAGTTAAGTGTTCACTTCACTTACTTATTGTCACTGTTATTTTGTTTTGTATCAGTTGTATGAGGACCACGAGAACTGTAATGTATACCGCCGACAGAATCCCGGCACAATTTAAGTTTGTATTTATGTAAGTCTTCATCGGTAAATAAATAAAACATATTAGTGATTTTATGCATTTAGGGGAACACTTAGGCCACGGCGAATCATAAGTGGGGTCCTCGGCAGCCCTAGTGTTGGCCTTGAACGTGATAGTACTATCGACGATTGGATTATGTTACGGCTCAAGTTTCAGCACCGCCACACGACTGCGTGTCACCTGTTACGTAAAGACGCTACCGACTAGCCGAGGCAAGTATATTATAATGGATTACGCTCTGGTAAAGGACTTATGTTTTGAAAATTTATTTGAACTCGAAGCACCACTGGTACATCCCCGAGTTCGGTAGAGAGGGACCCTGGCTTGCTTCGAATTAACTTTCCTCATATTATCACGTATAAAAGCTGCCTGTATTGTCTGTGCCAGTAGCGCTAAAGTAAAGGTTGCCGTTATTAACATTATTAAATAAATAAAGATATATGAATGTATTTAATGTAAAAAGATTCTACACGTAAACTCTTTCGCAGTTAAAATTGAATTAAAGTTGTTTTATAAACTTTAAGCTGGAGACTGACTTGTTTGTAATTTTGTATTATAATTAAGAAACTATTATAGAAATAAGTTAGAATTTACTTCATTTTAAAAGACACATAAAAATATTACTGTACTTTTTACGCAAATAAATAAATTATTATTAATTATTATTATTATTATTATATATCTTTTCATAATATCGATAAGAAAGGCAATGCCTATTGTAAGCCTATTTTATAAATGAATGTGTAGCGACCCTACATTTGTACATTGTAGATGAGCAACCCTGGTTTGGTTACCATAGTATTAGAGAATAACATGATTGTCATTCATTGTCAAGTTAGAAAATTAGCAAAATATTGTAATAATGAAAATATTGAAAATATAAGCATGCAAAGAGAAGGAATATAATTATATTTTAATTGTAATTATCTGAGATCCCTGAGGCTATCCATAGCTTCAGAAGCGGGATCGACGAAAAGAACGATATCTCTTTTCGAACTACGCCTACAAGAGACTAACGTAAGTAACGCTAACTTTGTAAAATATAAATAAACCTGAAAAAGAGTTTTACGTTATCAATGGTATAATTTTTTTTCTATCCACGTGCCCTAGTAACTGTTGGTATAATTCCTTTTAGGGAAAAGTGACAACAGCTGATTAGTAAAGACTAGCGTATTTGGCTTTGTGTTATTTTCTGTGTTATGTTGCCTTATGGTTTACTAAGCTGTGATTTGTCAGTTTCAGTTACTGATATGGTTCAAAAAAAAGCCAAGACTGTGAAGCTTAAAGATTAAATCCGATGTATCCAGATTTAAGGGCCAAGATCGGCAAACATTAAACTCAGGTGTGCCAGGTTTGAGGACCAGGGTCAACAAACAATATACCCAGGCCTGGTGTGCCAAGATTTGAGGGCCAGGATCGACAAACATTAAGCCCAGGTGTGTCCAGGTTTGAGGACCAGGGTCAACAAACATTACACCCAGGTGTGCTCAGGTTTAAGGGCCAGGGTCGAGAAAACACTAGATTCTGCGAAGCCTGAATATAGTTTTACACCCAGGTGTCAGGTAAAAACTTGGATACATTCAGAGCCACGAGAGGTTACGTGGGTACGCGATACGGAGGTTCATAGTGGCGATTACGAATCAAAACGTAGATTTGTATGTTATAATTGCAACAAGAGACGGCCTTTCGCAAGAGAGATCAAACAGCAAGGATGTCTGAGAGGAAATCTTAAGCGCAAAAGACGCTTGCATTTAGTGCTGAAAAAAGTTTATAATCTAAAGCTGATACAGATGTATGAATCGGTAATAGTGAGTGGTGCACTTACTCACATGTCTTACAGGCACGATTATTTTTTATGAGTTACAAGAGTATGGCCAGAATAGTGGTGATAGAACTATGAGATCGGGAAATAAAAAAAAAACTCTTGTTATAAGGACATGGAAAAGTATAGATTAATAGATGCGTAAATGGAAAGTCGGCGAAAAGTATTAAAGAAGATGTACTTTATGTACCGAAGTTGTGAAGAAATTTGTTTTCAGAGGGTATGACAACAAGAAAGGTTTATATCATTAAGAAATACATAGAAGCCCTAATGTTGAAAGACAGTATTCTTGTTATAACAGTAATATTGAAGGAAAGCAACATTTATGAAATAAAGGTTTGAACTGCAGTGCAAAATAATTACAATTTAGTGCAATCCAGTTTGAGAATTTGGTATGAAAGTTTGGGGGATTTGAGCTTGATAGAGGTTCGGAACATGAGTAACTCTGTCAGTGACTCTGACGGATGATAAAAACTTTATTTCTGAGGCATGTCAATGGTGAATGGAGCCGTTTACCATTTTATAAATCATATAGAGGTCGATGAGAAGCTAGTGATTTAACCTACGGCGATGTATGTGGACCTATGGAACACACATATCTGGAGCAAGATATTAACCTTATTTAAAGATGGTGCTACCAGTTATAGTCATGTATTTATAAATAACAATAAATACAATAAAATATATTAATACCTGGGCATAAAGGTGATGCCCTGGATTGATTCAGGAAATATAATGTGATAATAAATGATAAGTTTGGTCATGGGATTTTTATATTGCATACAGACAATGGACGGAAGGGATAGTTCACGAATATACAGCACCTTACACGCCTGAAGAAAATGACGAGAGGAGAGAGAAATGCATACAATGATGGAAAGCGCAAGGTATAATAATATGTAATATTCTCATGATATCCTATTGCGTCTATCTTTTGTTTATTTATAAATCGAAGTTCTTCTAGTCAAACAAAAAAACGTATCTCTATAATGAGCTATGGAATGGAGAGAAGTCAGTTTTTGAACACACATAAATTTTGATTCGGAAGGATATGTTCATATAACTGACGAAAATAGAAGGAAACTAGATAGAAAAAGCATAAAACTGATATTGGTGGAATATATCTATAATTTTCATCTTTATATTCATAAAGATGAAAATTATTGAATGTTTGATGTTGAAAGTGGGAAGATAACGGTGAGTAGATACGTGGCATGCGTTCAATGAGAACAACCAATACTGAAGGAAAATATCACTTCGATTATTATTATGAATGAGAAAGAACAATGTGAAGAAATACAAGATTATGTACCAATCTCATCAGGAGAAAAGCAAAATACTTTAGAATCTAGTTTTGAAAGTGTAGAAACACAAAAGGATCGTTATGATGTGACTTATGAACCCTTACAAATGATTTCTGTTAGTGACAAAAGTAATATTGCATTGCGACCTGGAAGAGACAAGAATGAAAAGATATGTTATTGAGTACTAGTGGATATTCGGCGTGTTCCACTACGCTAAAAAATTGTAATGACAAGACAGATCAGTGTTTTTGTGTTGATAGTCTGCATTAAGCGCCATTTTCACATAATATATTTAAATTGTTGTATGGGAAAAGTGGAAAATCGACTTTATCAGTGTGCTGATTATGCCTAATACATTTTTTTACGGACTCAAACCACCTTCGGATTATTGCCCTTCAAATGAAACCATTTTGAGGCATATCGGTTAGATGGTTTCAAAGTCTATAAAGGATATCTGTACAAACATTTTTTTGTGTTTTTGTATGTAGATGACATACCTACCACATATGAAGAAGCTATGAATTTTAAGAATAATGATAAATGGAAGGAAGCTTTATGGAAATTACGGTCACTAAAAGATAATAAAACATCGAAGTTAATAGATAAGAAAAATGAGAAGACAGAGACGTAAAAATGGATATTTTGTGTAAAGAGAAAACTCAGTTGGTAATTTAGAAAGATACAAAGCTCGTAAAGACGAGCTTGAACATGCATAAAGATGCATGTGGTTGTAAAAAAAAAAGATGTTGACTATAAGGAAGCATTCTCACCGACAATAAGGTATTCCTCCATAAGAATACTACTATCTTTTGCAGCTCGAGAAAATTATGAAATTTAACAATTTGATGTTTAAGCAGATTTTTTTTCATATGGTGAGTTGTCAGAGGATATCTATATTATAGAGATACCCGAGGGAGTTCATTCTGAGCCGGGAAAAATATGTGCGTTAACAAAATGCTTGTATGGTCTGAAGCAGCCATCACACTGTTGTAAGAGAACATTTTGTTCTTTCTTAAATACATTATGATTTTGAGATATTATGTCCTTGAGACAATTGTACTTTTGTTGGCCAATTTAATAATTATATAGTTGTTTTTGTCATGTACACATATATACGCCTTATTATTATTGAAAAGTATCTAAAGATGTGTTATTGCGTATTGTTAATGATTTAAAAGAAATATTTGACATAATAATATTTAGTTGCAATATATTTATTTATTGATATGGAGATTGTTGGGAATAATTGATCAATTGTTTTAAGTCAAAAATAGTTTAAAGAATGAATGATAAGTAGATTTAATATATCAAAAGCCAATACTTGTAATGCTCCTGCTGACAATAATATAATTTTTAAGAAAAATATTGATGAGAGTACTATTGATTTTCTGTAGAGGGAAGCAGTGGAAGCTCTGATAGTTTTGTGAACCGTATCTGGGCCTGACATTTCTTATACATTAAATTTAGTTAGTGGTTATTTAAACAATCCCAATATAGATCATGTAAATGCTGTTGAGGGAATTGTTTGGTACTTGTTAAAGACGAATAAACTTTGAATAACATATAAAAGTAATTGTAATGAAGAATTGATCAGCTGTTCTGATGCTGATTTTGCCTCAGATGTAAATCAAACACTTGATATATCTTTATGATGAATGATGGACCTATTTCTTAGCCTAGCAGAAAGCACAGTATTGTGGTATTATCAACTTCAGAATCCGAATACAATGGCAGCAAGTGGAGTTGCCAAATAAATTTTATGGACCAGGCAGTTATTAATTGATATTGATGGACCAGAACTATTGGTGACTCTTTGTCAGAATCAGAGTGCTATTAAACTCTTTCATAATCCTATTTATCATAGAAGGACAAAGCACGCAGATATAAGGTATAATTTCATTAGAGAAAAAGTAGTACAGAATATCATTAGGAAAAAATATGTAGAAAGCTCGAATCAACTTGCAGACTTTTTAAAAAGGGCCGTACTTTTTGGTAAATTTACTCATAATAGAGATCAAGTATTTGATAAATTGAGTTTGTTGTTTAAATATATATGTTGAGGCGAAGGAGTAATATTTTAGTTTAGTTTTTTTTGTTGGAATATTGTAAGTTGAATTAAATCTTTTGTTCAAGAGGCAATGTCAATATTGATTTTAATATTGGACAATAGATGGCGATGAATATATTTGTAAATGACAGTAACGTTTATTTCGTACAGTTTGTATAAATAAATAGGTCGGTATTTGTACTGAGGAGGATTTTTCATAGGATTTTGATTGATGCAATTTACACGTAAATATAAAGAGCTTTCAGGTGACAAAGGTTTTCAAGGATTCGGGAGCAAATGTAAATGTAAAGGAAGAAGAACCAATGAAAGTTTTGTGTAATTTCTGAATTCATGTCCAGAATCCAGATCCTGTTCATGGTCAATTGAGTCGAATAAGTGGCTTATAGATATATAATATGGATACTGTCGATATTTGTGATGGTACTCAAAGAAGCTACTCGTTTTGGAGCCTCTTGCAATGAGAAACAGGGAGAAGACCGATGGCCAACGCTCTGATGATGTCACAGGGATAGTGATCTCTGGAGGCATAATAATATTACGGTACAGAGTTTGAAGCGGTCACTGGACAATTAAGGTGGTAAGAATGGCCGATGGCTGATGCTATGATGAGATCACAAGGTTATGTTGATCTCTGGAGGCATAATACTATGACGTTATAGAGGCTGAAGCGATTTCTAGACAATTAAGGTGGGGAGAATGGCTGATGGCCCATGCTATGATGAGATCACAAGATTATGGTGATTTCTGGAGGCATTATATTATATATATGTTATAGAGGCTGGTGCGGTCTCTGAAAAACTAAGGTGGAGCAAGGCAAGGTGAAGTGATAAGGTATTAGGCGGGATCAAGCCTGGCGCACTTCGCAATTTTGGTATGATGTTACAACTTACAAGTACCTACGTGTCGCGGTCGGGCCAGTTTTAGAAGGACTGCCACGCGCTGCCGTTCCACGCCGGCCGTGTCATGTATTCGTAATGTATCACATAATTCATCACAAAAAAGATAACCCTGACGTTGTCAGAGAGGATAAGAGTTATGATTGGAAAGAGAGACGCACGTCTAGATGTCTGTTGACGATTAGCGCTGTGCGACCTGAATAACTCTTTAATGTGTTTTTAACGATTTTGCTGAATGAGCCTTCTGTTCCAATGGTTACTATTGTGTATTCTGTGGCGATGGAAAAGGAAGTAGTGTCGTGCTCTGTCGCGATATTCTGGTGACCCATGAGTGTATAAAGACGTGACAGATGCAGAATGCATAAAGGAATGGGCCAATTTATTAAAGCCTTGCCGTCGGGGGCTACAGTTAGGAGAGAATGTGCCTGCTGATGTGTAGTGCACTGCCGGGAGCATGTCTTCAGTGACATCCTTCGGGGTCGAAGGATTACAGGATGGCCGAACTGTTAGGCGCAGTAACGGTTCGACGGACACGCGACAATATACAGCAATACGGTCGCAGCGATACGTATTGATTTATTAATGAAGCGAAAGTAAGAAAGTTGCGTTATGTTATGAAATAACATTAATATTAAGGCTATTAATGAAACAAATATTTTTTTGGGGTTAAAATTGATTTATTTTTGGTAAAACTAGTGTGGGTTATTAATGAAAAAAATATATTTTTTGGGGTTAAAATTGATTTGTTTTGGGTACAACTAGTATGTGTGAGTAAAACAAAAAAAAAGCGAAGGGACTCGCTTGTTGCAGGAAGGCCGAGCTGTAAGCCTATTTTATAAATGAATGTGTAGCGACCCTACATTTGTACATTGTAGATGAGCAACCCTGGTTTGGTTACCATAGTATTAGAGAATAACATGATTGTCATTCATTGTCAAGTTAGAAAATTAGCAAAATATTGTAATAATGAAAATATTTGAAAATATAAGCATGCAAAGAGAAGGAATATAATTATATTTTAATTGTAATTATTTGAGATCCCTGAGGCTATCCATACTATGTTCTGGCAACATTTGTGCATCTTGAGTTGTAAAATTTTTGCGTCAAATAAGGGATTCTGGTATAGTTACCTCTGGCGGGTGAGGGCAGACCCAGGCGTGGCGGCGCGCCGGCCCGGCCACGCCCACCAGCGCGGCGCACAGTGCGCGCAGCCCGCCCGCACACCGCGCGCCCAGCGCCGCGCGCACCACGCTGCAGCTCGTGCGCGTCGACCGCTGCGACGTCACCTCTGCACACACACACACACATTGCTGCTTTACTACTGCATGTCACATCTTGACATTATTCGTGATACACATACATCAACATGGACATAATCAAAACACGAGGAATAACGAGGACAGCGGAGCGTGATGAGGACCGCCGAGAGATATTAGGTAGACGTTTTGTACATACGTCTTTTACAAACCTCTTATGGCTTCCAACGTATTGGACATATGAATATTCTATTGTAATAGTGTTTGCCTAAAGCGTGCGGTTGTTATCAACATGAACAGTAACTCAAGTCTTCAGAAGGAACAATACAGTTTTCTTTATTCCGACAAAAAGGCAAACGAGCCCTAGTGATAATACAGCGAGACATGAATCAAAAACCTTGGCTCCCTTCTTGGCTAGCAACGCATCCGTGATGCGTATGGTGTTACTGATGTCATGATGTTACTTAAGAAAATGTTCGACGACGTTCCGCATGACGCACGCATGCGGCCGCGCCGCAGTCAGCCGCGAAAAACGACGGGAGAGCGGGCAAGTCGCCGTGACGTATCATGGGAAATAGCCGACAGAGATCATAGGGGGAATTGTATCGCGTCCTACTGGATAGTATCGTCAGATGGGCTCGAGTGACTCACCGGACACGGCGAACTGGACCGTGAGCAGTGCCTCCATGATCTTGATGAGCAGGCGGGACTCCACGGGCGGCCGCTCGCCCTCGCATAGGTAGTGCAGCGTCAGCTTCAGCAGCGCGTAGCTGTCCAGGAAGGCCGCCTCGCCCACCACGTACTCCCGGAACATCGGGCTGTACAGGCACAGCGCCGCGCACGACTTCCAGAAGGTTAACACGTTCTTGAGGATCTCCACGTGGTCCTTGGAGTCGTCGACCGTTTCGCTCGAGAACGTGCTCCTCGTGACTACCGGCATGGAAGCCGTCCGTGCGGGGCCGCACTCCAGCATCTCTCGCTCCCGGTTGACATCACACAGCTCCTCGAACTTGTCTACGGGCAGCTTCGCCCGGAATATCCGGTAGCACTTCCCCGTCACATCGTCGAGCGACTTGAACAGCATCTGGACTGACGACAAAGAGCTTATCTCGCGGTAATACGTCAGCTCCGCGTTCTCCTTCATCAGCTTGAATATTTCCACCGTGATTGCTATTTCGAGAATGGCGCAACATTGATTCGAGAATTCGGGCAGGGAGATGAGCTCGAGGACGTAGCTCAGGCCACCCTTCTGGATGAACTGCTCCGCGAACGGCACGGTGTTCAGGAGGCTCGCGAAGATATTTAGGCAGGACACCGTCAGGAAGTAGGCAGCGTCGTCCAGCTTTATCGTGTACCTGTGCTTGGACACAATGAAGGTGGGGTAGATGACGCTGAACAGCAGCTCGTACTTCATCTCCATTCGGCACTTGGGGGTGACCTTCAGCAGGTGGCCGACGGTGGCGTGCAGAACGTTGTAGTGGTTGTCCAGCTGCAGCAGCGAGTTGTAGTGGATGAGGAACGACCATACGCTCCTCCTCTCGATGGGGCCGTGCGGGCAGGAGTGGCGGCCCGGGTCACGCGGGTCGTCGCCCGGCTCGCAGATGGAGCAGGGCAGCTGGTCCGTCACCCGCGGGACGAGGATGCTGGCGCCCAGGTCCCCGTACACCGTGTGCTCCAGCAACTGCAGGCACAGGGCGGCGACGCCGTCGTGCGTGAGCATCAGCCGGACGATGCCCTCCATGAGGGTGCTCGGGGAGAAGCAGCAGCACACGCCGCACTTCAGCATGACGTGCAGGATCTTGGTCCGGAGCACCCTGTGGGCGGACACCTCCTCGTCGGGCAGCAGCGAGACGAGCGTGCCGTACAGCAGCGCCACGCAGCAGGCGGCGGCGGCCAGCGGCGGGCCCGCGCGTGCCTCGCCCAGCACGTCGTGGTGGTGGTGCATGCCAGCCGCCACGCGCCCCCGGCACGCCTTGTGTCGGCTGCGCGGACACGCCGCCGAGTGGATCACCTCGCTCCGCACCCTCTTCATTCCACTTATCAGTTTACCGATGGACTCGATCAGCTTCCTTATCAGCGTCACGCTCTCCTCCACCTCCACGCTCGGGATCCGGATCATGAGCTCGATGCACTCCCTGAGCAGGCCGCCCTTGAGGCACTCGCCGTACAGCTTGAACTGGTCGGTGAACTCCCGCAGCTTGTCCACCGAGCGGCATTGCATCAGCAGGCAGTGGAAGAACGCGGTGATGGAGTACGCGATGCCAAACACGAACTTGAGCAGGTTCTGGCACTCGGTCTCGTTCGGCTTCTCTACTTCTTTGGCCCGGTGTTGGCTGTCGCCTTTAGTATTGTACTTGGCACTGGACTTGCAGATCGCATCCTCGAGGATCCGCAGCAGCATCGGGAGGATGCCGTTGTTGATGAGCTTGGCGCACAGGTCGGAGTGAATGAGCACCTGGTCGAGCGACACCATCAGCAGCTCCGTCAGGGCTACCTTTATACTGGATAATTCTTGAGCCTCGTATGCCACCGACTGCGCGGGAAGCGAACCGAACTGGAGGGTACATAGATTCTTGAGGGAGAAGTTGATACACTGCATGGATATCTGCGAGCCCTCGGCGCCGGACAGGGAGCTCTCGGCCCTGCACAGCTCCTGCAGCAGGTCGGTGATGAGGAGGGTGAACTCGAGCGTGCCGATCTCGGAGTTGATGATCTCCTTGTGCTCGTCGGTCATGTAGTCGTCGGCCTTCGGCTTGGCCTTGCGCGGGGTGTGGAAGGGGTCCCCGTACAGGGTGTCATTGGGGAAGTCGGTGGAGGAGCGCAGCGGGGAGTTGAAGTACTGGAAGTCGTCGTGCGGCGAGCACACCTGGACGGTAACGGAGCGGTTGAGCAGCTGCAGGTCGTCGTTGGAGTCGGCCGACTCCGTCGACTGCTCCGAGTCTACGGCGGACCACTTCCTTATTTTGTCGTTCTCTAGTTTGGCTTGCCCGTTGTACCGCGACCTGCGTCAAAAACTTACTTTATATCGCGTTAAGAAGCCATAATACGGAGCTATTGGGTATCCATCATGCATAGCGCAGCGGGCTATGGAGAGGGCTATGCTTGGTAGTTCTGTACGTGATCGCATCAGAAATGAGGAGATCCGTAGACGAATAAGGGTAACCGACATAGCTCAAAGAATTAGCCGGTTGAAGTGGGAATGGGCTGGCCACATAGTTCGAAGGACCGATAATCGTTGGGGTAGAAAGGTCCTCTAATGGCGCCTACGTCTCGGAAAAATGAGCATAGTAAGCCCCCCGACCAGGTGGACTGACGACCTGAAGAAGACAGCGGGCATCCGCTGGATTCAGAAGGCTCAGGACCGGTCAGAGTGGCGCAAGTTAGGGAAGGCCTATGTCCAGCAGTGGACCTCCAAGGGCTGATGGATGGATGGATGGATGGATGGGTATCCATTACCATATGAAAGTATTAATAAAACTTAATACCGATTAGTAAATTGACTAATCTAAATGTAGATACTATTTGATTTATACTATTATTATATTGAGCATGTTAAAAAATGAAGAACATACTTTCCTGTGACCGCACCCCTCTCGCAGGAAGATATTGAATTCACTTTTGGAGACGGGACGGATTTTTGTTTGGACCATATTCTGTAACAAGTATCTAAATTATAATACAACAATGGAAATGTTTTGACAAGTAATTGATATTTTTTTATGGAAATAGCCTGCAAACGAGCTGACAATCCACCTGATGCTAAGTGGCTATCGTCGCCCATGGAAATCAGTAACACAAGAGGCGTCATTGATGTGTTGCCGGACAAGAAAGAGAGAAGAAAAAACTGGCTCTCAAGCCCCCAGCTAGACTCATGCAAGAGGGTGGTAGCTATCCAGGCGAAACCCTGGAGAAATAGAAATAGTAATAATGGAATTAATGAACTACTAAAATCAATATTACAATTCCTCCAAGGGGCCCTACGACCAGCAGGCCGGATTCACCTCTAATGACACCCATCACGCGTCGGGTTGGGGTTAGTATTCTAAGCCACCCCAATACGATCCAAAATAATAATATAATTATTATCAAGTTGACTAAATTTTCGTGTTTCGAATTCTGGACAGTGACATCAAGTGGTTTCACCGGATCGGACGGGCCGAAGCCAAATTGAATCGATTGCGATATCTATTTACCCGATAAGGCAGATAGAGGCGCAATAGACTATTGAGTCAGGTCAAGATAGATTACACAATACCGGGAATACATCACGCAACTGGGCGTGCAGTATCTGTTGTTTTGATGCTATAAAATGTTTAAGCTTTGTTTACATGTCATAATATGAGCGAATAATATTTTTATAGAACCATAAATTAATATTTCAATAAAAAGTAGGTTGTTACCCAAATAAGAGTCGTTAAAAAAAACGAAATTCACGCTTAAGATTTATCCACGACACACGCCGTGCTAGAAGCTTTTATCGCTACAAACGTCGTGTTGATGTATTGACATATTTATTTTTAATTTTTATACGTATCGACGTATAAAAAAAGTGGCCAAGTGCGAGTCGGACTCGTCCATGAAGGGTTCTGTAGCAGCAAGTAACATAGTATAAAAGTTCTAGTAACTTGTATCGTTGTAACTTTGATCGATGTAAATTGCGGTTTACGATTTAAAACCTACTTTGTTGAAAAGATTGCACGGTAATGTACATCATATTTTTTTTTAGTTTTAGCATTCTCTTATTTTAGAAGTTACAGGGGGGGGGACGGGACACACATTTTACCACTTTGAAAGTGTTTCTCGCGCAAACTATTCAATTTAGAAAAAAATATAATAGAAACCTCTTTCGCAATTTCGTGGCCTCATACAGCCGAACACATACATTGGAGCGAATTCGCTTTGAGCGTTGCGGCTTAGGTGCTTACCATATCGGTGGGTGGTTTTCATTGAAGTGTGTTTCTTGTACCTGTCAGAGAAGAGCTGGTGTATGTGGGGGCGCGGCGCGCGCGGCGGGGCGGGCGGCGGCCGGGGGGGCGCCGGGCGGGGGGCGCCGCTCAGCTCGCCGAACAGCCACACCAGCACCGAGCTCAGCTGCCGGCAGCACGACAGACCCTACGGAACAAACAAACCATAATATTTCAAAAGGGACAAACTGGAACCATTTTACGATTAATTCGTCAATTATCATACTACCTGTCAATACTCAGGTCAGCAAGCACAGGGAGCTACGAAAAAATTAAGCTTCTAAGTAAATAGTAAACAGGGCACACTGAAAACCAGCGGTTGGGGCACTCTGCCACAACTAATGCTGAGTGTGTTCCTTTTTCGTCGTGTTTCGCAACAAATTTTAGCTCATCATATTTTGTTTTTTAATAGCATGCATTTTTTTGTTATTTTGGTTTGATTTGTTGTGTAAACTGGCGAATTAAAGTTATTCTATTCTATTCTATTCTAAATATAATCTAAGGTACCGCCGTTAATGCCGTAAATTTTAACATTCGCAAGGGAATCAAAAGCTATAGGGTACTTACTGTCGACCTTTTTGAAGTCATGAAATTTGGGAAGAAGCCATATGTCTTATGTCATTTCGAAATCACAGACAGACACTTCAATTTTATTATTTGTATAAATGAGACGGACAAAGCCTTCGCTGCGATTATTATCGGCGTATGAAGTAGTAAAATAACATGGTTCATCGCAAGTGAATTGGAAAATCACCGTGAGCGGCCGCCGAGCACTTGACACTAAACTTGTGCTTGTGCAACATTGTTGTTCTAATACCAAGCTAACGTAACACGTAGGTAAAACCGGACCCCTGATCAACATTGCTCCTCATCTTACGTTCTGCTCTGCTCAAACAACTTAATAATAAATTGTTTTTAATTTTGTTACCATGATATACTCGGTTAATACAATAACACATTTCATCTCTTTCTCTCACACACGCAAGCAAGCACGCCCCTTATACGCACGCACGCAAAATATCTTCGTTGATGCCTACCCGACGAACATGTCCTATACGTTTCTATTAGCAAGAGACGGCTGGCCAGCAGCTGTGACGCAGTACCAGATTGTGTCGATGGCCGGAGATATTTCTATATCTCTATCGGGTCAACTATTCGCCCGCGGTCCCGCGGCGACAGTAGTTGGAGTGATCAGTTATTAAAATCGAATTCAGCGGCGCGGCGCGGCGGCGGGGTCAACTTTAATAGGTGTCAGGGTCCATGTCGGCGGTCGTAAAGTGTCGGTTATCGCGAGCCGCGGGTCGCGGGGTGTGGGGCTGCGGTCGTGTCGTCGTCGTGTCGTCGGGTCGTGGTGGCGCCACCATGTGGCCATCCATGCTATAACGCAAGTTTCTGTCCGCGTGAAGTTGTAAGGGCTGCTAGGGCCCACAGAAATTGTCCATTCTAAAAATACTATTTACGCATACACCAGAGGTAAATTTATGTTTATCAGAGTAATTATTTAAACCATTTAAGTCAGATTATGTTTTTGAAATCTGTCTACAAGTTTTGTATCCTCTAAACAACCAACATTAGCTCCCAAAACAGGAAAAAAATTAAGTAAGATATACAGTCAGATGCGAAAAGGCTGAAACAGCTATATAATTTCGTAGCATATATCTTGCATTTTACGGACAACGTTATTATTCCGACAGGAGACAGAAGGAGTTTGTTTAATACATAAATAACTTTCGTTAAAAGCATTATTATATCGTACACGCTTATAAATGTCAAGATATAAGCGAACCCACGACCGATGTTAGCTGTCCAGCACGGGAACGTCTCCTCAGCTGCTAACACTTAAGGATCAGTTTCGCATACACGTGTCACAACTTCACGAGACCATATACCATAATCGTTAATCGTTTATATTAATTAAATTTATCTCCATGTATCGTGTTCTCTTCCAGATACAAGATAACGGAATTGTTAATAGTTTGTAAATGATTTAACTTGAATTGTAAAATAAGGCGTTATTTATTTTTGAGTCGGTGAGATGGAAAAATCAGCCACGCGCAATGTAAGGTTCCGTAGTTCATCGACGATTAGATACCCGTTAACTAACCAAAATTAACATTATCTTATTATTTTGCAAATTAATCCTTAAATCTAAAAAGGGTTTTCGCAAAGTCACATTTTTTTAATGGCTATCATCGCTTATGGATATCAACGACTCCAA
The DNA here is from genome assembly GCA_963932265.1 of Thymelicus lineola. Classification (NCBI taxonomy): domain Eukaryota; kingdom Metazoa; phylum Arthropoda; class Insecta; order Lepidoptera; family Hesperiidae; genus Thymelicus; species Thymelicus lineola. The sequence continues at coordinate 508,757 of OZ010690.1, forward strand.
AGGCATGCGTTCAAAGTTGCGTTGTTGGCCAAGAAAGAGAGAAGAAAAAGAAAGAAAAAATAACTGGCTTTCAAGCTCCCAGCCGGAACACGACGAGTTGTTTGGCGGCCGACTCATGCAAGAGGGTGGTAGCTATCCAGGCGAACCCCACGGAGAAATAATAATAGTAATAATGGTATTAAAGCATTATTAAAATCAATCCATCCATCCATCCATCAGCCCTTGGAGGTCCACTGCTGGACATAGGCCTTCCCTAACATGCGCCACTCTGACCGGTCCTGAGCCTTCTGCATCCAGCGGATGCCCGCTGTCTTCTTCAGGTCGTCAGTCCACCTGGTCGGGGGGCGTCCTATACTCCGTTTAAAATCAATATTATCAATATAATCCCTCCGGGGGCCCAACCACCAGCGCCCATCCGCGTGGTATTGGGTAAGTATTATAAGCCGCCCCAATACGGGCGTATAATAAAAGCGTGAAGTGGCAGTACCTCGACGCCCAGCGCCTGCAGCAGCACGAGCGCGCGCCACGCCACGCCCGCCAGCAGGTAGCGCCGCAGGATCTCCCCCGAGCTCTGCGCGTTGGCGCGGCTGAACAGGCTCGCCGGCCTCTTGTCTGCAGACCGTCGGGGTAACGTTACTTTACACACATACTGCATACACTAACACTTATACATACTCCAGAAATAGGATAACTTGCTCGCGGGTGCCACGAATGAGATATCACACCCATCAGTACTGACTAAGCTTCAGGATTGTCACTTGATCTTTTTCGGTTCGTCTGGCCTCGACAATTTATCTTCTCATTCAGAAGATTGTTAGTGACTATAATCTGTCTCTCGACATCGATGAGCGTTCGCAAATTAACAGAACATCAAGAGTTCCTTTTTTCTCAGTAAAATATGATATGTTACTAAATCTTACGTCTTTTGAGCAAATTCCGAAGATCCGAAGCAAGGTCCGAAATTAGGTATGATAGTGAGTCTGTAAGACTTCCCCACATCAAATTGTTGTAGTTATAGCCACTCACCTGGGGTGCCATCGTCGGCGGCGAGCGGTGGCGCTACGATGGGTACGCGGGGTGCGGACGATGTGGGGGGCGCGGGGTGCGCGGGCGGCAGGGGGGCGGCGCAGTGCGCGTTGATGGAGGAGGTGACGCGGTGGATGCCGCACAGCAGCTCGCAGCCCACCAGCGACACCACGCCGCTCACCGGGCTGCGGACACGTTAAACCATACTAGACACCACACTCCATACAACTGAATGTCCTAACTTGCGGGGATGTTTTTTTTTTAATGATGTTGGATATCTATAACTATAATTTTATACGTTCGGTAGATGTAGGTAATGTAATAACCGTATAATTATGTTCATAAATTTAGTTAAATTCTAACGTTTTTGTAATCAATATTTGGTATTTTTGAATGAGAAATATCAGGTTACATATTCATAATATGATCTGAATCACAATCGATCGCTTACCAAAACTTGATCAAGTCCTTCGGGTTGCCGCCCTTGTGGAGCTGGATCAGGAACTCGGCCAGAAATAAATCCAGCCAGGTCGATTTCTGAAAACATCAACTGATTTATTATTGTATAATGCCACATAATAATATATTTAAACAATAATAATATATTGTATGTACACATAACATAGCTCACAATCTACAAGTAGGGCCTACTTATTTTTTAATAAAATCGACAGTATTCGTAGTTTGTATCTGAGATACGCAATCGTTGTGTCAACACGCCGCGCCGGGCGGGACGCGAGCGCTACTCCGCACACTCCACTCCACTGGGTACACAACTAATAAATATATCTATTAGATATTGATGATATACAACACACGGACGGCGCTACCACTCCAGGAAATAATAATTAACCTCAACACGTCATAATAATTTAAACAATATCTCAATATTGGGATGTGCACCTCATGGTGTTCCAACTTTGTCCACAGAGTAAAGAGATAAATGTTTCGTACCTACTAATAGCGGGCTCATAGTATCATCGACGTGAATATCGGTAGGGTGTTGTACCTACGTGTTGGGATCAAATGCCGTGATATGTGATATAAAGCACAGAGCAAAATATATCGGTTACCTCATAAGTACCGGTCTCTGCTCTGAAGAAGTGGTCCCAAAACAGCTGCAGCGAGTCGGCCTCCGCCGCCGCCGCCATGCTCCGCGCGCGCCAACCTACACACACACACACACGCACAATCATTAACAACCACATAGCTAATAATTTCATAGAGCCATCTAAAAAGCAGGACCTGGCACTCTGGCAGGACCTGTATTCTGATAGGATCACCTGGCCAGATAAGCATAAATCTTTGTCTTTATTTTATTAGTGGAAATATTGTTAAAGACCACTTAGACGTAAATCTTGTAGGCGTTCCTGTACCACACTTTTCTTCTTCAATCTTCTCAATACCCGGATGACCGAGCTTTGCTCAGTTTAGTATTGCTTAACAACGTCATCTACTGAAGTAGCTTTAGTGTTGCTACTCGCCAATAGATGTCAGGAAGAGTCTATTGCAGCAGTTTTTCATTGCCTAAAAACATGGATAAAACGACATTTTCTAGAAAAAAATCTAAAAATGAATCCTAGCTAGATCGATATATCGCCCGTAAACCCCCTGCATACTAAATTTCACGAAAATCGTTAGAGCCGTTACCGAGATTCAGAAAATATATCTTAATATACTTATATAAATTACTTGTCACGTTGTTTGCCCGCGTTGGACTCCTAAACTACTTAACCGATTTTAATCAAAGCACACCATGTGCAGTTTGATCCAACTTGAAGGATAGGATGGATAGCTTACATCTCAATTTATAGTCGCAATATTATTTATGATAAGCAAAATTTCGGCGTGCGAAGCTGCGGGCAACAGCTAGTATAAAATATACATATATACAAGAATTGCTCGTTTAAAGGTACATATTAGATAAAGGGCAAAGACCACTCCAACCAAAACATATATAATTCTCATAAACAGCTAAGCCCGAAGAATTGAATGAGGAGTGAATAGCAGAATTAGGTGTGAAGGGCTCGGTCTATCCTCGGGAGCAAGTCTTCCCCACATTATAATGCGCTTTAAAAAACAACATACGTGAGTATAGGGTCGGGGGGCCTCTAACTGGTGGTCAGTGAGCTCTCTGCCACCCACTTTACTGTCCGTACTATCCGTCGGTACTCAAACAAATAATCATTATGAAAATATCAATAACACCTAGAATTAAAAGGGTATATAAAACCTTACATTCCTAGGAAAGCGTACTAACCCGTACAGAGAGACTGATACACTTGGCAATGTTACCTACGATACAATAATATAACGTTGGTCGTGTCTGTCACAAAATCTATACGCAATATAAACTTAATACCGGTCAGTCACGTGGCGTGGGAGCTTACATAAACAAACAAGCAAAAAAAGTCTGCGTTGCGGTCTCTTCCGTACTAGTCGGCTACAATCGCGCACATCGAGCCGCTAGCTCTCACTATAACACCACCGATCTCCGGCCACCGCAAGTCGCAACGACCACCACCGACTGACCGACACTCGTGTCCATTTCACTGAAGCAAAACAATAAGATACCGTAAACCAAATTTACACTAATACGCCGGCCGCGAACCAGTGAGACGAAGCGCTATAGTATAGTGAGTTCGGTGGTGGCACGAACGATGCACGCCGCATGAGCCGGCCGGGTGGAAACTGAGACCGAGAAACCTTATCTACGCGGTCATTAAATAACATACAAGAGCGACGCGCGGTTGCGATCGAGCACTCCGCGCGTGGCACCGTCTGGTGGTCTGGTGGCGTGGTCGAGCTGCCTTCCATCAGCGACATGGCAAAGTCAGTCTATCAGTCAATGCTGGCATCTCGATGACTTTATAATCAGTTGGCGTCTCACATAGACTTAAAAAAACATGTATATCAACCAAGAGGATGGTAGGATGGTAGCTATCTAGGTGAACCCCATGGAGGAAATAATGGTAATAATGGTAATAATGGTATTAATGAACTACCAATTTATTGTTACCAATATAATCCATCTGAGAGACCCTACCACAAAGAGGCCAGATTTTGTCGCCTCTTACGACAACCATCCGGCGTCGGATTGGGCTTAGTAAGTATTCTAAGCCACCCAAATACGGCTGAAAAGTATTTTTAATATATTCATTTAAAATGAATGTTAAATATTGAGACGGAAACGCAACATGTGACACAATATGGATAGTATATGGATAGTATAAATAAAATAAATGGGTCTGTGTATGCGGGGCGGGCCTTATCTGCGGCGCGATACAGCGAATACTTATAGTGAATGAACAATAATCATTTATCTCACAAACAAACATTCAATATTAAATTATACATATATCTCACTTATCACAAATTATCACCTATTTTTTATAATCACTCATTACTATTTATAAATATGAACCTTAAGTAAAAGACAGAATGATTAATTCACAATGCAAAAGTTTTAATCATTTAATAATATAATCATTAGTAATTTAGGCAAATTGAAACTAAAAACCTGTTACAATAGAGTTGTGAATAGTATGCATCACTGTAGCCTCAGTCTACTTATTTAGACTGCTATATTAGTTAATGAAATAAGGGGAATGATCTATTAATTATACTAAAGCCCAAGGTTGGTTTTTATCAAAGTCAAAATAAAGATTTGAACAAATAATTAACAGCGACAATAACAACAACTACTTATATCTATTCAATTAAGATTAAGTACTTAAGTTTAAATATTGAATATCAAAATGTTAGGTATAAATTCATCTAAAACCGGAACAGAAAAACAAAGTTTATTTAAAAAATAAAGTAAGAATCCATGTAAGAATTGTACTCCATACAATGCAATATGGCATACAGCGTTGATTGTATACACAACGCACACCAGCTAATGATTCATCAGCTATTTATTATGCACAATCATGATGCTAAGCTCATTACTCAGTTAGTATCTTTCTTTAAATTATAATGGCTTCCCATTTTCCAAACAAAGAAGTTGCTTTTGAATCACACTTAAAAGTAGTAAAGATATATTTCTGGTGAAATATACATAGCTGAGGTGGCACAGAGGGGGCAACCTCTCTCTTGTGAGCTTTCGAACCTTTTACTCAACTAGCATACCTAGAAACTAAAATCATTCACTGGCTCCAATATATTTAATTAATTGATAACAATGGGTTCTTTCTTTCTCACATTCTAGTTGGCCAGTATGCTTTTGTTACAATATAATTAATGTTTGTATGTTTTTATTTCATTTAATTAGCATCATCTTTCTTTTTTTCAGTCAGAAGAACCAAGATTAAGTACTGACTACAGACCAAATTTTTAAATGCTTCATAACTTTCTAAACTACAGTAGCATTTTTGTGTCAGGAATAATAACTCAACATTTGATTTTAGTGAAGTAATGTACCTGTCTGGATACTTTATGTGAACATAGCTCTCAAGCCAATCCTATCCTATTCAGATATACAGGGTGTCCCATAAGTCCACTACTTATCTATCAACCGTAGAGAGCTTGAGGGTGGACTTATAATATGTGAGAAAATCACCTATACTCAAACTTTTACTCAAAAAGTGTCACCATTTATTAGATACTGACCTTTGTTTTAAATTTTGAAAATTCAGCTCCTTTAAACTACTTTTTGCTGTAGAGTCTACAAATGAGCAGATATTTTGATATTTTCTTCTTCTAACAAATTCAGATAGTTACACTTAGTTACTTTACAATTATCAGTATGCAATTTTGTTGAAATTATTAGGGAACTCTAAGAAAATTGCGTCTACTTTGGATATTTTTGTTTTTGATTTTCTTCCACACAACTTTGACGCAAGGTGGTTAAAAAATGTACTGGTCAAGTATGGAACAGAACTTTAAAAGCTTGTCTTTAACAGACAATGTTGATTTTAAAAAGGTACAATACAGGCTACGTAGATGAGGAAATTTTTCAAATTAAAACCATTTTAGTATCAAAGGGGTGAATTTGAATCGAAAGTTATTTTATTCTTTACTATTAAGTATATTGCTGTTACTTTGCTGAACTTTTTAAACGGTTTTTGTTTTAAATTACATTCTCTTAAATTAATAATTTAATGAATATTGAAAATAGTGATTATTTGCAGATTTTTCAACCCTTTAAAAAATTTTCAAATTTCCTCCAAATTACTTGAAAATTATTGTTTATTTAATAAATGATGCTATTATTTAGTTTTGTTTTAATACTAGAAGATCAAGAAGACTTGTACCTTAATGCTTTAAGATTATTTGAAATATTCATTAGATCATCATGTCTGTGTGGTACAATAAATTCACCCACTACCTAAGTACCTACCCTACCATTTAATAAAATTAAGGTTATCTATTTCTAAACTCTTCACACTGAAGATTGTACATTTATAGTCAAATGTAGACTGTACAGCGGGTGAATAATAAATAACATTAAATCTTATTTTGGTCGTGTGTTTATTACCATTCTAGATCAGCTGTTAATGCCTTCAATTATTCACATTATTTATTTATTTTCACTCACTTGGTCACGTAAAACTTCAACTTTAACGCAAATTTTCTTATTGTTTAAGTTGTTTTCTATTTTTTGTTTTCATTAGTCCGGAAAATATTAATGTTTACCTTTTCCTGAAGTTTTAAAAGTTGAGAAACATGGAACTTACATGCACACAAACGAACAGCTGACAGCTATAGATGGATGGTGAACACTTTTATTAGTTTCTGCTTGTATCCAGTTAACTAAATTAATACTGAACTGTTACTGAAATAACTATAAATAACTATAAATAAAAATTAAATCTCCAGCAATGAATACACCACACGGTATCAAACAAATACGAGCTCTGTGAGTGATGTGATGTGATATCAAAATTCAAATAAATTATAAATTTAATTTATCAATGAATGACATTGACATTGACAATTTGAAACTTTATCTGTCAACTGTCAAGTGACATTGAAAGATCTAAGTTCTTTATTTATTTATTTTTTTTTTTGCATCGTATATTGTATTTTTATTAAAACAACAAAATGTTCTTTAATATTTACATATTGGATTATTACACTATTCATTCCTCCAAGAGGCTTACATTACATTACATCTATGGTGAACACCAGGATGTTACGGATGCGGATGCGGATATTTAAGATCTTATACAGAGTGGTCCAAAAGTATGGAAACCCCTGAATAACTCCTCAGGAATGCTTTTTGGAGGAAAATGTTTCGTACAAAAGTTTTCTGATTTTTCCTCGACTAACCGATGATGAACTTGAATTTGACCTTGACCGTGGCTTTGAAGGTCAAATCAAGGTCAACTTAATTTTTTTCAAATTGTAACCCCTATTTTTTATTCCGGATTCGGAAAGGGCAGAAAATTTTACGCCAAAAATGACCTTGACCCTGCCCTTGACCATGACCTTGAATGCTTAAACAAGTCCATTTTTCGAACGGGAGACTCCCATTTTTCATTCTGGATCTGGGAAGGGCAGAAAATTTCACAAAAAAAAACCTTAATACTGACCTTGACCATGACCTACATCATTAAATCAAGGTCAATGGGTATTTTCTACCGAGAATCTTCATTTTTTATATCAGATTGTACCGTGTATACCTTTTTATAACGATGTAGGTCATGGTCAAGGTCAGGATCAAGGTTTTTTTGACGTAAAATTTTGGAGATTAAAAAATAGGAGTCTTCCATTCGAAAAATGACCTTGACCTTGCTTTACTATTCAAAATCATGGTCAAGGTCGAGGTCAAGATCTTTTTTGACTTAAAATTTGCTGCCCTTCCTAGATCCAGAGTAAAAAATAGGAGTCTCCCGTTCGAAAAACGACCTTGACCTTGATTTAGCATTCAAGGTCATGGTCAAGGTTAGGGTCAAGGTCGTTTTTGGCATAAAATTTTTTGCCCTTTCTGAATCCAGAATAAAAAGTAGAGGTTACCATTCGGAAAAATGAAGTTGACCTTGATTCGACCTTCAAAGCTACGGTCAAGGTAAATTCAAGGTCATCATCAGTTAGTCGAGGAAAAATCAGAAAACTTTTGTACAAAACATTTTCCTCCAAAACGCATTCCTGAGGAGTTATTCAGGGGTTTCCATACTTTTGGACCATCCAGTATAAACATAGTATATCAATGAAGAATTAAAACAATGATAATTATTAATTTTTTAAATTAATACCATTATTACTATTATTATTTGTCCATGGGGTTCACCTGGATACCTACTACCCTTCAGCATGAGTCAGCCGCCAAACGACACAAATTGTGTCACACAATAGAAAAATGGTCCTTAGGCTATGACGGAGTACCTGAGGACAAACTTACCTATCCACTTAGAGTAATACATCCATGGTGAGTATGGACCAATATGTGAAACGTCAATATTATGTCAAATGTCAATGTTAAAATTTTTGACTAACTTTTTATTTGAACTTTGAAGTAAAGTAAAAAGTAAATTAAATGTTTAAAACAAATTTTTACACTAAAAATCCTCACCTCAATATGTATACTTTGTTGAACAAAGTTAAGAGCAAGGGGAACCAAAGAGTTGTAACGCAATGACAAAATAGATTTGTTATGAACTATTTCAAAGTGAAAATTTCGTGTACGTGAATCGGAATCTTGCGTAGAATCTACGTTCCTTGATCAGAATTAACCTACACAGCGTAGCGTAGGTAGGTTTCTTACTTACGTGATTGCCGAGAATGAGGCAAGCATCAATCCCTCCTTCATAATCAGTAGGTACCTATAATAGTAACGTTATCTATTATCAGTGAAGCGTTGGACTACGTGAACCAAGGTAGCGTGAGCTGTTGCACTCACCTGCCCTCCATTGAAAATTAAACGTTTTTAGTTGTAAACACTCAAAGCAGTTATAAAAATGATCATGTGGGAGAACATGATCGAGCACTTGAAGGATCCCCTGCTGGTGGTGAAGGTGCAGAATTTTTTCGGGGTAATATATAAAAAAGTGGGTCAGAGCGTGGACACCGCCGAGGTGGTGCACTCCGACAGACTGCAACAGGAGAGCGAGGCAGAAATCAGACACCACAAGAGAATACCGAGCGACATCTCAGGTAGCTCTCAGACCTCCTGTGACACAGACACGTCCGTCGAGAGTTCCAGGGAGGAGCTGGAGTGTCATATCAGTAACAAGTTTTGGTACTATCTATTTGTGATCGGCACGGCGCTGGGTGATGAGATATTCTACGCTACATTCATTCCCTTCTGGTTCTGGAACATTGATGGGGCTGTTGGTCGGAGAGTGGTCCTCGTGTGGACTATCGTCATGTATGTAGGTAAGTTTGGCTGCTAAATTAACAGCACATTCAATCATTTCTTACTAAAGTAAAAATGTTATTTATGTTGCACTAAAGTAAGTACAATGGAAACTCAGTTATCCAGCTCTCAGTTATAAATATTGATTTGTGATAAAAACTATAATTAATTTTTGTTGTTTTTAATAATTACCAAACATGTATTAGGTATGCATCATGCAACATGTATTAGGTACATAACAGATTATAATATGTTATGTACAAAAACCACTTCTCTATACATTCAATTTTCCAGATTTCCGATTATCTGAAAGCCTAGCGACAACAATTAGTCCGGTTAATTGAGTCTCTACTGTAGCTGAAAACTCCTATTTTTAACTGACTTCAAAAAGAGGTTGTCTATGCGCTTGTTTTTTTATTTATGTTACATCACAACTTCATCATTTAAGAGCTGATTTGGAAGATTCTTTTTTAGAAAAAGTAAAGACTCAGGAAGGATATGCTTCATATTTTACGGATGATGGGATCCATGAGAAATTGAAGGAGGTCATTTAAATGTTTTTACACGCTTTATATTTTAAGTCTAGTTCTTTGAAGTTGGTTATTTTTTGGTAACTCATATAAATGTATCATCTTATCTAAAAACAATATAATTATAACATTAATAATAAAGGTTACTATCAGATTTCCAGAATGTCACAGCAACTAAGCACATCACTTGTAATTTAAATCATCTAATCTTACCTTTTACTCTTCAAAAAATACTGGCTGTTCCTTGAATTTCAAGGTAACTGCAGTGTATTTACCTTAACCATTTATTTTGATGTGGGTTTTTACAGTCCCTCCTGTGGTGCGGGGTTCACTTATGTAGAATAGCATTACTCCCAATTCTTCCTGGGATGTCGTAAAAGGCGACTAATAGGATGTTCCACAAGACAGGCAGCAGCTTCTTCCTGAGCAGTATTTACATCTACTGCGGTTACTAACACGCACCGGCCAAGTGTGGTAACATAACACCCTCATGACAGACAAAAATAAGCCTAGGCCCCCTGTCCCCGACAGCTCGGCTATTCCTAGGTACGGTAGCGGCCTTGGTAACAGCGGGGCAGGGGTGCTAAGAATCGCCGGCAGAGATCGGGCTATCAGTCATCAAAACGACGACTTCTGCACCTGGCAACATATAAAACCAGGACACTGACGATCGACAAAAAGATAAAACAGCTGGAAGAAGAGATAGACAAGTTAAACTGGAGTATTGTGGAATTATCTGACAGGGGGAGGACACGATAATACTCAAATCCGGAAATTTGTTCTATCACCGGGAGGGTGAACACCTGTCCCAAGGTGGTGTCGGGCTTTTCATCCACAAGTCCCTCGTTAACGACATTGTGCAAGTTGGGAGTGTGTCGGCCAGGGTAGCGTACCTTACACTCAGAATATCCAAACGGTATTCGTTGAAGGTCGTACAGGTATATGCGCCGACTTCGACACGCCCAATACCTGTCCAAATCCAGGGTTCCGAGAACTTTCAATTCGAACTACAAAATCGTTTTGCGTGCCTAGAATCATGCACGTTGACGCATAAGCTTAGAGTCGTCCAGCGGGCTATGGAACAAGCTATGCTCGCTACTTCTCTATAACATAATTATATAGTCATAAGTGTTCATCTGGTGGTAGGAAAACATGCATTATCGTTTCAACATTTCTCTTTTCTATTAGATTAAGAGCCCAGGGCCGCCAGACATCACTTATTTTCTGACGGATGAAATGTGGACGATTGAGTAGTGTTAGTATGTACTATGATCGTATGCCTACTTGCTAGCTTGGAAAAACGGCCAATTTCCAGGTATCAGGTGATCAAGGTACAAAAAATTATTACTAAGTTCACGTATTTTCTCATGGCTGATTTTCACGTATGTTCTAGATAATATAGTTAGAAATAAGTTGTCAATACTCCCAGACACATTCCGTGGGCCATTTTGCTTTACAGACACGTTGAACCTGCCAAAATAATGAGTTAAGTTCACGTATTTTCTGACGCTCCATTTTTATATATTATGTTCTCCAGACAACTATTTTAAAACCTTTGACAAGAAGTCAAGGGGCCAGTCATCCCCTAAATTAATTTTAATATCTCTGTGGGTGGAAGCGCGAGAGCATTATCTACGCGCATGAGACATGAGTAAGGTAGTCAAAATCGGATAGTGAATCGATCCCACGCTTGGATCTGTCTGTCGTCTTGTCAAAGGTTTTAAAATAATTGTCTGGAGAACATATATAAAAATGGAGCATCAGAAAATACGTGAACTTAACTCATTATTTTGGCAGGTTCAACGTGTCTGTAAAGCAAAATGGCCCACGGAATGTGTCTGGGAGTATTGACAACTTATTTCTAACTATATTATCTAGAATATACGTGAAAATCAGCCATGAGAAAATACGTGAACTTATACTCAAAATTATCTAAGAACGCATTAATGACAGATGCCATTTATTAATATGAACCAACCTTCTACGTACGTCTTTGAGCAAAATGAAATAATTCTTTAATTGACATGAATAGTTGAATACTTACGAACAAAGGATTTTGGCAAAATTTGTTAAAAATCCCTATTCGTATTGTATCGTATTCGTATTGACGTTATTTATAAATCATATTAAACGTTATAATCTAGTAAAAATCCCATCACATCATAATTTATGCAAAATTGAATAAAAAAATAAGGCGTCGAATCAATGTTATATGAAGATGACAAAATCTACACTGACGTTAAGTGATGTGACGGCATGAAACTACTTATAAAACCATAATAATCGATACATTACTATAATCGAAACTTAAAATAAAAATGAATTTATTTTATTTCTTTCTTTGTGTTTAACAATTAAACAATTTAATTTCTTCTCTTCTATAAGAACATGACCAAAAGTGTTTATTACGATAATCTCTAACCGCAGCCATTTGAACTGATTAAAATACGGTTAGAATATTCATTATTCAACCGAAACCCAAATTTCATACGCTGGATGCGGTGCGGATGAATTAACAGTGAGTTTTATAGGAAAAAAATATTTTATTATAGTCGTAAATACATAATTATTGAGCGTATAGGTATGGTAAAGTAACGTAAGTAGCTCAATGGAGGCAGTATTATTCCAGTTACTTGTGGATATCTAAATGTTTCGGTTTTTAGAATTTACAATTTAATTATTGAATCGATTAGAAAGTCTTACAATTTTGAATCGATTTGTTGCAAAAATTGGTTCTTTCGTGAATCGATTTTTTTTGTACATCTCTAGTGTCACTGCGATGACAAACGACAAATATGCATTCTTAGTTCGTGGGGACTATAGTAATAATTTTTTGTACCTTGATCACCTGATACCTGGAAATTGGCCGTTTTTCCAAGCTAGCAAGTAGGCATATGATCATAGTACATACTAACACTACTCAATCGTCCACATTTCATCCGTCAGAAAATAAGTGATGTCTGGCGGCCCTGGGCTCTCCACCTATATGGGTTTAAAATACAAAACAGTTCAGTGAAATAGGTCCATAAAATATGTACTTAATATTATGTTGTGTGACTTCATGATTAGTATTTAGCTCAATAATTTAAGTTAAAAAAAGTGGAGTTTCAACTTTTGAAATTAAGTTTTTATAGCGTCAATTATATTCAGATCTTTTTTGGTTATAAATATTTAAATTACTTATGATGTGTATAGCAATAAAATTAAATTAACATTCTAATAGCATTAAGTGCTTTAGTCATCTCCTTGTATAATACAAGGTGTGTTTTCCTTCCTCGCATTGTTTACAATAAGCCTCATTACGATTCCAGGTCAGGGCTTCAAGGACATTATAAGATGGCCGCGGCCAGGCTACCCGGTGCAGAAGCTGCAGCAGAAGTGGGCGATTGAGTATGGCATGCCGTCCACGCACGCTATGGTGGGCGTGTCCATCCCGTTCTCGGTGCTGCTGTACACCATGGGCCGCTACCAGTACCCCGTACACTGGGGGCTGGCCATCGCCGTCTCGTGGTGCGCGCTCATCTGCGTCAGCAGAGTCTACCTCGGGATGCATAGCGTGCTGGTAACATAAAATAACTAACTAACTAAATAACTTTTAACCAACTTCTAAAAAAGGTGATAAATTATGCGCGCATATATTTTTTCTTTGTATGTTTACCGATTATGAAGTTCAGACCGATTTTGATGATTCAAAATTGTTGTCAGTAACCTCAGATAAATTAAAAATCGATAACATTAACTTTGCAAAACTAACAACTCAAACAAATCTTGGGGCCTAATGAATTTTGGAGACATAATACCAATGTAGGTAAATCCTCAACTAAGAAATAGTTTTGAGGTAGGCAACTAAGCTAAAAATATTTTCTTATGTTGTTTTTGTCTAAAGTTTCAACTTTAGGAACATACCAAAACCACGTAACCCATTTTTTCCAACTTTTTACCCCCCTCCCCCCCTTCGTGACCATCCGTAGTATATGAGAAGACCCCCCCCCTCCCCCCTAGTTTTCACGTGGTAATTGATAAATACGGTTTTCAATACTTTTTTGCAAAAACAGAGTTAAAAAATAATAATTTTGCTTATGTTTGACGACTTTGTGGTGCAATGGTTGCTAAAATATTGACTACGTGACAAAAACCTAAACCCCCCCCCCTCCCCTCTGTGACCAATCGTGGTGTTTTGAAGACCCCCCTCCCCCCCTAAATGTGGCACATGGTTTCGGTATGTTCCCTTATCTACTTTTCTCTCCAAAATACATCATCAAAAGTTGAAATGGTAATGATGAACTGATTTTTAATTTAATTTATTATACCTAACCAACTATATTGTATCTTTGCAACTATTCCCAACTAGATGTTGCCCGCAGCTTCGCACGCGGAAATTATGCTTATCATATTCATTCCCTATTTCACCCCCTTGGGTTTGAATTTTGAAAAATCCTTCCTTAGTGGCAGTGGCAGTACAGCCATACAAGCCGAAAAGCCCAGCTTACTATCATTGCTTTACTATCATCACTCTGTGGCTGTTAACACTCATATTATTTGTTTGTAATTATTATACGTATGGAATGGGAGTGTTCTATGTGGTCGGGCCAAAGATCCCGAGATCCTGAGTTTTACGACACAACTAGGCTTGCCTTGTTCTGACGGCTTATCACGCCACTGCTTAGTGGATGCCTACGTCATAAGAATACGTGTGCGAAATTTTAAGTTTCTAGCCCTAAGCGTGGCTTGTGCGTTGATATATCAGTCAATCACTTTTGCCTTTTATATATACAGATAATTAAAACTATTCAATTCAAATGTAAACAATAGACACATAAATTTTATCAATCACATTATTTTTCTTATAACATTTATTTAATGCTTTTTGGCATTTTACCCTGCCCCCCTCGCAAAAGATTTATTTATTTATATTATAATTATATTATTATACCACATCACTACCATTAGCGTTATCATATTATAATGATGTGTCTTTTTTCTGTGTTGATTGTCTAGCTAGAGTTCATTGTAATGAGAATATTGCATTGATATTCATACGCCGTGGTCATTTTTTTTATTATTTATTATACAAGTACCTTTTCCAATATGTAAATCCACCTTTTATGAATATTTTTATTGTTGTATCTTTTTATGGCGAGTTGTAGTGTGGATTCCCTAGTGGGTGTATAAAAAATAGACTGTAGTATAGTAATACTATTCATTAATTCGTGATGAAAAGTATTTACTTACTATGGTTATTATCAAAGCTAGACGTTTTAGGGATTATTTATGCTACAACGAGCCGAGCTCGAGCCGTGCGCCGGACGAGGCACGATACTAAAATTTGCGTTGCGTTGGATTCATGCGATATCCGTGTCGGGACGGCTCGTGCCCGGCTCGGTGTAGCATAAATAATCCCTTATAATAGTTGCATACAAAGTAATAACGTGTAGTGGTGTAGTCGTATGCACTGTACGTGCAGGACATTGCGGCGGGGCTGGCGCTGGCGACGGTGCTGCTGGCGGTGCTGGTGCCAGCGGTGGACCGGCTGGACGGCGTGCTGCTGACGGCGCGCTGGTCGCCGCCCGCCGTGCTGGCCGCCTCACTGCTGGCGCTGGCCGCCTGCCCGCGCGCCGACCGCTGGACGCCCACGCGCGGCGACACCGCCATGATCGTCAGCGTGTGCGCCGGCATCCTGCTCGGCTCGTGGACCAACTACCAGCTGGGCCACATGACCGCGAGCAGCACGCCGCCCCCCTACCCCGTCATTTGGCCGTCGGTGGAGATGTTCGGGTGCGCACTGCTCCGCACGACGCTCGGGTTCTGCGGCGTGCTGGCAACGCGCGCGCTCGCCAAGTCCGTGTCGTACGCGCTGGTGTGCGCGCTCCTCGGCGCCGACAAGAACCGGCTGCGCGACTCCGAGGACAGCCTGCAGAACACCGACAAGACGGTGGTGGAGCTCTGCTACCGGTACTTCACGTACGGCCTCATCGGGTTCAACACCACCTACGTGTTCCCCAACGTGTTCCGGCTGCTGCACATCAACCGCCCCACCTACTACACCGAGATATAGATGTATACATGTAGCTCCACCCCCTCGGCTCCGAACTGATGTCGCCCAATCGTCGTGTTGTCCAACGTCGATCAACAGTGTGTTGCTGAAGTTGATGGAGCGACTCCTGTTGGTGGCTCGGTTTGATTGAACAATATAATGAAACGAAAGCGCTTACACTCTCATGGTAATCACCAGGATCACCAGTGATGGTTAGTGGAAAACTTCGACGTCGATTCGCATTGGTAGCATTTAAATATGGTTCATTATCGAATGCAGAGGAGATGTATAAGTTGATCTTCACCGAATTATAATATGGCTATTCTTTTTATTAAAATTAACTGTAAATGATGCAAACGTAACTTTTTAGAATCAAAGGCTCATAAGTAAGAGTTGTGTACACTGATACACTTGCAGTGTTCTAAAGGTAATATTTGTCACCATACTTATTACTTTGTACTTCAATCATCATTCAATAGCTGCGGGAGAGCTGGGTTTTACACAACTTGCACGTGTTTGTGAATGAATTGTATAAAGTTGCATAATGTCATTTAGCTATAAAAATGACTTGTTTTACCACAAACGAGTCACGAGCATTGCTAATGAATGCAGTTTTGTTTTAATGAAGAATGAACAAGAGTATGAAGGAATCATGGTACGCGCTGATCAATGTGATGTAATCGTTAATCTTGTTTTGTTTGTGATGAAACGATTCGCCATTGTTTTCCAACTATTGTTATGTGATGCTCGCACATTCCATAAGTATTTAATGTACCTACTAGTATAATAGTACAATGTATTTATATTATGAACAAATATGTAGTACCTGCAATAGAAACTTTTTTATCAGTGATAGTCATATAAAAATAGTTTAGGTACTACACGTGGGGATGCTATGAATTAGAAACATTTGTTAAAATTGAAACACAATGTAACTGCTTTATTGAACCAATTTTAATCAAACATTGCATTTACTAACTTTGTAAAAGTTAAAACCACAATAAAATCGGTTAAGTATTTGCACTAACACTGCACAAAAATCCGGGAAAATAAATAAAGTAGGTAATATTTTATTTCATATAAAAGCTTCGTTGCAATTTTATAATAGTAAGTAGAAAATAGGATAACCTGGTACCTTGATGTGCATTAACAGCATTCATATCTAAATTATAATATTATATTTTTGTAAATTGTGAACGCACAATAATTTATGTTGTACATAGGATAGTCACATATTATATAACATTTTAGTAATGGATGTTAGAGGTTATTACAAGGTATTTACACAGAACAAACTGAGGGTATGGACAGAGACGCGAGTGTCGTGTTATAAAAATATGCCTTCATACGGGTACTCACGATATGTATTGTATATTGTAAGAAATTATTTTGATCTATTATAGTTGCGCCAACTCCGCCCTCATCGTGGCTTGTGACTTGTCAGTCAATGACTTTTGATCGTAGAATTCCGATGGATTATGGTACCATTGACCAGCAGGCGTCTGCGGGGTGGCGGGGTACAAGTCAGACTATTGCTGGGGGTCGATCCTACACGGGGGCGTGGCCTTGTTGGACCGCGTTCAGTTATAGAAGTACCACGAGGTCGCCCACGGCTACTTTTTGTAGCGGTATCGCTGTTAACGCGCGACTTTTTAGGCGCCCTCGAATGCAGGAGCGGCTCCCGGGGCTCCCGGGGCTCCGGTGCGTATCGCTCCTGCCGCGCTACAAAAATTAGCCGTGATATCGCCCCAAGATAGCACCGCGTGTTCACTTTAGTTGTAAGTAAATTTAATATTGTTTTACATGTTGTGACATGTTCTGTGCCTTATGGGACTCGCATGTGTCTGCACCTTGGATATATATTTTTATAGCAAGCGGTGATAGCTTATGTTTTCTTAATGTATTCATGTAACTAATTCTGCGGATGTGTTAAAATTGTTTAAAATGTTGGACTATGGGCTCCCCTCTTGTGGTCCACTGAACAGAAGAGAAAAATATATTTAGGATCTTCTACACTTTCTACTTCTCAATGTAGTACCTACAGTATGTCCATGTATTGAATGGAATATCCGAATTTGATGATTACTAACAATGCTGTGAAATGTAATGTTTAATTTATAATAATAATACAAATTTTATTTAATTCAAGCTCAAAGAACACATTGTATTAATATTGTAATTACAGAATGTAAGTAGAACAAAGTATATTTCTTTCATTGACATGTATGTGTGCACTAGATGTCAACAAAGTATGTCCGCGAGGTGTTGGCACTCGGCACCGCGGCCCCGGGATCGGGGATCTAGTCTGATATTCAAAATGTTCCGTAGTCATGCACCAATTCAGTAGTTCCGAAAAAAAAAACAGTCAACCTTCTTACAAATTCAAGAAATAATGTATAGATGTCGCTCTAGTATATCACTTCATTTTAGGGTTTCGATTATTATAACAATGAGAGGTACTAGAGCTGTAGAATGTTAAGGCACAAATAAAACGACTCAATGATAAATTATATAACATGTGTTTAATAAATTGAAAACTAAATATAATATCCACCTGCGTGTCGGCCGCTCGAGCGCACGGTGTTACAATATGTTGTCGCTAGCGGCGACGCTGGAACCCCAATTAGTAAAAATTTTATACAAAATACAAGTGTTTCTATAAATATCTGACTGGCATCGCTCGGGTCCAGCGCCGGGCGAATCACGCGGCATCACGCCCGTCACGCGACCGACACTGATACAACAATACAAATAAACTACCTATATAGTTCGGCGGTATACTTTGTCGAATACAACTATCGTTACATACATACATATATACGTCAAACATGCAACTATAAATACAGGAAGGTTCGCGGTCGGCTCCTACCGAAGTCTGCCGGACAGCTTACGTCGCTTGAACGAGATTTTCTTATACGAAAACAACAAGCGACTACGTAAGATGGGTGCCTTAGCTGCTACTTTGGAAGGAAAGCAGAGCAAGACGGGAGCGTCGGAACACGGTGTGGTCTCGCACGCGTCGCTACCACACCGTCCGGCGTCATTATACCGCGGCCGGGTCACTGCCCCTCAAGCTACCTACCTACCTCCTACCGATCTACGACCAGCAGTAACTGTTCATTTGATCCCATTTACTACTGTACAGTACGGCCGACGTATCTTGGCGCGTCTGAACTTCGCGCAGAAGTCTCCCCTGTAACATAATTCGGCAATGCTCGCGGCGTATTATCTCTCAGTCACACGTTAGCATGTTCGTGTCGCTATCTCTGTCTTACATGCGCTACAGTTCGCAAAGCCTATCTTCGGATGCGCCAAGATACGTCGACCGTACTGTACTAGCAAGTTGTAACGGCGCACGCCTTCGTAGTGGAAGATGTCAATAAACATGTCTGAATTATCTTGTCCCGGACACGAACACGTCTCATCGTCCAATATGGAAACGTGCGCGGTGACTGAAGGCGGCCCGGTTTGATATAAAATTTAGTAAAGTATACAATACATATTGTCGTCTGTTCCGACTTTACACGGATTCGGGTCTAATTCCGATTCCCTTATATTCAGTTGGGCAGCTTCAGTTCAATTCTAGTCCAATCATTAAATTAACGAACGAAGCCAACAACGCAACTGAACAATTGTTACAATTAAAGTTTACACTGATACAATTGTTCACCACCGCGGCTTCACTTCAACGTACAGAATCGAGGTTCTCAATTCTGTTACGTAGTGGCCGGCTGACCCGATGTGACTCAATATTAATTTCTACTAAAATGCACCTTTAAAATTATAAATCGAACACATTGAAAAAATTCTACAACAAAACAAGCCGTTAACTGGTGGCTCACTCCTGACAACGATTTCTTTTTCATTTGGCTTGTTTCTGAACCAATTCTTTATATAATTATGTTACTTAACACTAGAGGGTTTCTATCTAGTCCGAAGTGAGCCCCCAGTTTGTGGCGAAAAACGAAAAGTATTAACTTTAAAGCGTAGATTGCTTTTTGGCAAATAGATAACTGTCATAATAATACTTTTACAACGACCATGTCATAACAACAATGGAATCATAAACAATGAACAATGACACTGAATATAAAGTCTAACAACTAGGAACTCATGAGAGTTGTAAATTTAATATATTTAAAGTAGTATTTAACATCATTTCCTTACAAAATTAGTTTCAGATTTATAAGGAGTAAATATAAATAAATTGTCAATTTTTTCCCTTAATTCAATAAAAATATCTGCTTTAGACAATGATCGCCCAAGAATCTTGTATTGTTGGTCATTAGTCGAATATCAAATTTAAAACTACCACACTAGTGCTATGTAGGTCAACCGTCCTCGAATGCTTCCAACAAACAAGTCGTCGGATGGTCCTCGACATCACACATCACACCGTGTGGCGTGCGCTGCGGTCCGGGGCGGTCGCTGCTGGGCGCCGCGTGTGCGTTGTGTTCCCCGAGGGGCAGGGGAGGGGGGAGGGGGGGGGTCTCAGGCGACGTTGATGGGGTTGCAGTGCTGCACGTACTTGTCGAACATGCTCTCCCGCTCCTCGGCGTCCGAGTCGTACTGCGAACAAATATCGTTTGTTAGTTAAGCGCTCATCTAAACACTTGTTCATTCCTAAACACGTCAAAATTCTTTTGTGGTCTTCATAATTTCGAAATTTTTTTGGTCCTTCGAGCCCATTTGCCATATCAGGAAATTGGGTTTAAGGTCAATCTTTATTAATTTTCTTCATTACTATACATCGCATAGTATACGAGCAAGTCAGTAATAAGCTATACTCACATCATCCTCGCTCTCGGACTCGGTGTCGGAGTCTGCGCGCGCGGCGAACGCGCTCGCGGCGGCGGTGCGCGCGGCGTAGCGGCGCGGCGTGCGGCCCGAGTAGTCGCGCGCGCGGGCCGCGGCCGAGTACTTGTCCAGGATGCTGCGAGCCAACGCCGCGTTGCCCGCCTTCGCCGCTATGTGCAACGCTGTCCAACCCGCCAGACCCTCCTGCGAACAATTAATGAATAAATTAATAAATGGTTGCACGCTCATAACCCCGCATTCGTCGCGGGTGGCGTGAACTATACGAATCGTTTGCAGGGTTGCTAACAATCAGTCTATGGGATCGTCAAGAAAGTTTGCTTTCTTTATTGTGCTCTATCCATAAAGCATTGATGGTCCAGCGTGGAAATATCAAACTTGTAAAAAACAAAAAAAAAAATAAACATTGTTTTCGCGTTAAAACTCCTCACGTTTGTCCAAATAGTTAGTTAAATAGTCAGTTTAGTTTTACGAAGAAAACTACTTATGTAAGTGAAATGATAAAACTACGTAGTAATGCTGTTAACAGGAAAAAAGATTTAAAAAAATCGTACAAAGTTAAACATGGTGCGAAATTCGATGATATACAAACACTGACATAATATACACCAGTGTATTCAATACCCAATTACGCATCAAATTTTGCGTCGGTGTGTAAATAGAACACGTCACAGATACCGACTGAGTGACGACATTACATGACATGCACGAGAAATGTAACCGTGGACGGTGGAAGTGATGACGACAGTGACTTTATTGTTTACTGTTACGACTGGATACCGTCAGAATTTATTCAAACGGCACGACCATGTAATCACTCCAAGAGATCCTCACTTCGATAAAAACAAGGATAAAAAATGTTCGTAGATAACAAAATAACTGTGGTCGGAAGGATTGAAGTCCGAAACTAAATAAGGAAGATTGAACAGCCGGTAACATAGAGGATTTGTAATTTCATTTTAATTTCCATCCAATGAGTGTGGCATTGGGGTTTGTGAGCGCAAGGTGAGCCGTCATTCCCGCGCCGTCGAAAAAACCCACCGGTATCTGTTTTATCTGTAGATTAGTGCGCGGGTTTCCCGCCACCACCGCTTTGTTTCTACTGAACAAATATCGTGTGCAGCTATCAGTTATGATCTTTAAATTAAATGGGGAGACAAAATGTACAGCTCATGAAAGTTCCTTAATTTAGGACATCAGAACTCTGAAGGAAAGCTAATCCATATTGATTGTCGGGCGCAATGTCTCCCATTATCGTCGCGTTTTTAATAAGAGCATACTTGATAACTTGAAGAGTGTATAAAGAAAGCAGAATGTTCCTTTAATCTGAGAACAACAGCCCTCGTTATCGTAGATGTCTTCGTGACGCGCAGTCCATACAATATAAAGCTTGCTAATATTCATCACAGTTCTAAGGATGTACTTAAGTACAACATTCCTGGGAGCGCTGACTACCTGACTGTGACCACACGGTCTTATTCAGATATCTATTTAAATGGGTTTATTGCGGGTTTTCCCAAAGGGCGTTTGTTTATGTTACATTACAACCAACAAAAATAAAGTGGGTAATGGCTTTGACTGACAGTTTGATGATATGTAACATAATTACAACGTGGAGCGCTGTACAAAAAACGTTCACGGTGTGTTGTCGATTTCGGTTACTTATTATACTAGCCTTACTTCCCATATCAGTTCGTTTCGCTATAAATTCAAAATAATGATTTTTTTACAAATTGAAACAATCGATAATCCAAGGATTTAAATGTGCCCATAAAGGTATTAGCCGGGCACTCTAAAGTCTAAACCTTATCTTGGGCACTCAGATAGCCGGAGATCTTCCAACGTCCCAACAAAAAGTTGTGTAGCAATCCACGTCTGAAGTGTAATGGTTACTATCGCTTGCCGTAGAGGGCATGAGTACTCACCCCTGCGAGGATGTCGGCTCCGTAGTTGACCAGCAGGCGGATCAGCTCGAAGCGGCCGGCGCGTGCCGCGTAGTGCACGCACGTCTGACCTGCAATAGATTACGTTTACGTGTAGCAACTGCACTCATGTTAATATTATACTTAGTTACTATATTCGCTTATTGCTAAATCATCAAATTTTGAATGGCACAATTCTCAAGAGCACAGAGGAGAAGGTTCTAGATCCAGAAAAGTTAACCGTAAGCAAAGCCGTGCATGAAAGATAGTGATAAGATTCAAAACTTAAGAACAGAAAAAAATAAAACTATGTTATGCTCTCATGACGTAAATTTCGTAGCAACGTGGATCACAATATCAGTATCATTGAGCTACGTGCGTTGGACGAAACCGAGGTCATGCCGTGTTCAAAGTAAATAGATACGAGGGGTCACTCAACAGCTACTCTGATCCCGGATTCCTGATAATTGGAAGTGCTTGCGCACATTAAAGCAAATTCGTGGAAATTTTTATATGAATGAAACATCATTATCGGTGTCCATAAACGGATTGTTTAAATTTTGTTATCACGTAGCCACAACAACCACATACAGTGTGTATTCACATACCTACATAAAATCGTTTTAATGAATTTCAGTGCGAATAAATCTTATTTTAATCATGTGACTGAGACCTTGCTCTTTTAGCAGCTCAGGCAATAACATTTTTAACGCACTTGAAAAAAAGGAGGATGTTCTCAATTCGACTGTATTTTTTATGTTTGTTACCTAAGAACTTTCGACTGGGTGAACCAATTTTGATGATCTTATTCTTAATCGAAAGCTGGTGCTTGTCATGTGGTCCCACTTTTTGAGCGAGATCTGACAATGGTATCCATGATAAAAATGGATGAATATCTCAATATCACGCCAACCGATTTCGATGATTCTTTTTTATTGTTATTTAAAGGATGTACTTCTTTTGAAGTGCGTGTTTTTTTGTTAAAATTTTAGATTACGACTCAAAACTTTTGAGTGGTGATTGCACAAATTTAGCTAAATTTCGCCTGTTATCTGTCATGCTAGAAACGTTCCATATGTCGACATAGTATGTTTTCGCACGGTGCGAACGTGGACCGATAAAACGTAAGTGGGCTGCAAACACTACAGTTTACACGACCAAAACAAAGCATTGCATGGAAAAGCCTCGTTCTATCACGTATCATTGTTTAATCAACGTGGAAGATAATACGAGTTTGTATACCTTTCCTGAAAAGTGTCCTGTAACCGTCCAACTCGTTAGGAAAAAACAATGTTTAAGATCTGCCCATATGTTTCTATAATATGTTCAAGATTAAATTACTTTGATTTACATAAGTGTTGAAAAATAAGGAAAATTATTATACTTATGTTATAAAGTTCAGGAAGACGTAGACCCGGTCGCGGCCTCTCGCGCTGGGTGGAGAGAACATTGCCCTTCTTAATTAATAACATGTGGAGTGTTTACAGATGATTGTTATAAATGATCATCTGGCTTCAAACCCTAGCCGCGGCAGCTAGTGCTACAGATGAAGGCTTGTTCACTGTAATTGCATACAGGAAATGAGTTTATTGTCTTGACCGATTATTAGTTATTTTTCTACAGCCAAAAGGTAATTTAGAATGTTCCGATCGTTCGAATCATTTTGTTACCGCCGCCGGAGCTGGCCTACTTCCAAATCTATTTCCACCCGACGTAATACCTCCCCTCCCACATCGGTGCGTGATTGGACTTCCAATAACAAATAACAGGAAACGTTTGCTCAGCAACTTGTGTTTATTATTTCCACTTTGATAAAATTTAAATTAGTAATTGATAAAGTAATTAACATAAGGGTGCATTTTTAGGTCTATGTAGCAGTCATTAAAGCCGTCGCAGAGAGGAGTGTTGAGGTCGACATGTGAACGTAAACTGCAATCTATAACAATGATTTTCCTTACGTCCAAGTAAAAATTATACACCTAATTAACTTAATATGAATAAACACGTATTATATATCTAATATTAAACCGGTATTATGTAGAAAAAGCTAGAATGTCATGTGACGTAGTGTGTGGTATGACCGACGCGATCGCTGGGTAAAACCAATTCCTGATATTGCGTAGTTCAAAGATCAGAAAAAATATTTAGGCGCCTTCATTAAACGGAATTTATTTATTAAACGAGCGAATAAAAATATCTTATCTCAACGGATTTATAAACACGCCCAAAATTGACATCTTTCGTAATATGAGAAAGTGCACTGTAGAGGCCCTGCGCGACATGCTACGCCACACGTCGCTAGATCACACCCCTCCAATGTTTACGGAATCATTGAATGGTTCACGAGAACATTAGTTATTCACGCGTGCATCGGATACGGGGTCGAGATTCTTGCGGTAATGATAATTCAGCGGACGACGTAGCTGCCAGCGCACGCGCAGCCTGCGGGGCCGGGCGGGGAGGGGCGGGTGTCAGAGGGGGAGCGGGGCGAGCGGCGGGGACGGTGGGGTTTTCCAGCAATGTGCCGTCGCCCGAGTCGCGGCCAGCGCTCGCGGCTCGCCCTCGCCATATATAGCCCATTACATGTATTTTCACTGTTTCCGTATGGGTGGTTAATTATGTGAATGACTATAGCTACCATTATATTTTTGTCTACCTTTTACGAAACGCTCATTAGATAACGTATAATATTAGAACACATTTGATATCCTTGGCAAGCAGAGGTCGACAGATAGTCTAGACGCGCGTAGTTTCCGTTGTGTGACCTTCCCGTACATGGAAGCAGCTTTACATGTAAAATGACGTCCATCATTCGAGGAACATTGAAAATAGGATAAACCACGCCAGGGAAAATGAAAAACCAGGCCAATCGAGGGAAAACCCCACCTCGCGAGCGTTAAGTGTTCAACTTGATAAAAAACATGTTTATTTTTTATTTGAACAATGAATGGCTCTATTGCTAGTAGAGATAGACGAGACTGATGTTAATTTCATTCATTATATTATCATTAAAAATCCTTGAGCATTTACGCAACGAACCGGATTGAGAGCTGATCCACGGAGTAACTATAATTAAATACCGTCTTATACTAGGACAAACATATGCCAAATTGTATTTTTTTAATAAGGTAAATTCGGTCTGAATAAAATATTATGTTTAGATACACCCGAATAGAAGCTCATCTGCATCATTATTTACATGATAACTGTCGCCGACGACAGTTTTATGCTTTTCATTTTTTATAACACTTGATCTAATTTAATCTAATATTGTGAAATACACTAACGCATTAGATTTAGGACATGCCTGTAATATTAGTGGTTATACATATTATGGAATACATCTACAAATTCAACACGTTCTTATGTAATTTGTTTCCATAAAACTGATATTTAGAATTATGTTAGGTGAAATCGTTTCATGTCGACGTCAACTAATCTTTCTGCTCATTTACTCTTTCACTCATTGTTCCGAATACTTTCCATATTTTGTTCTAAAGTATTTGTAAGCAAAAAAACATGTTGGACATGTTCCTCTCGATATAGACAAGAAACAGTCGTGTACTATCACGACCTGTTCCCAGCCAAGGTATTGGACAGAAAATTTGGTGTGTTAATCTCAGAGGTGTGACGTTATTAGAATAGATTTTGGTTTTAGTAGTTCAATTAAAGGGCAATTATTTAAAAAAATTACATAGTAACTGATCATTCTTATTATATCAAATAATGATCTATGATGTTATGAATTTAGAACTTGTGTAATGATATTCATGATGCAAGAAGATTCTTATCCGGCACGAGTACGTAACCAGCCTAAGGTCTAAAAGGCCAAGTACCATGATGTCATTAACAATCAGTTATTGTAAAGTGTGTTAGACTGGCCATTTGCCCGATGGGATTTCCCATCGATGGTTCTCAAAGGTGGTTTTGATTTTGCTTTTGTTAAACATTTGAGTGAATTCCGTGCAAATTAATTCCCGACAAATCGGTTTAGATCGTATTTCATCCGTCCTTTACTTAAGTGTTTTATGATGCTTTTCAAGTAGGTTGTATTCCAAAGGGTAATGCGGGATGCAAATTTTAATCCACCGTCTAGGCTGCTTTACGATCACTGTTTTATTACAGGTCCTAGCGGCGTCCAATTAGCATAAAATTGTGCATTTTATTAGTACGCTCATCCCTCTATCCTCCTAACGGTGGGTTTGGATTCTTTTCGAATTAGAGTAAAAATTTAAAAGCGATTTTGTTCATATCGTTCATATAGACATTTAGAATTCAGATACTTGGCTAGATAAAAGGTTTTACGAGAAATTAAAACCTCGTGTGAAGTAGCTGAGGAGAGAAAATATCTTCTGATTTATCATTAGACGATAATGATTTATCATTAGAAGACATTTCCGCTGCCTAACTCCTATAAGCACCAGAAGCGAAGGAGCCATCCAACGTAACCAAATCGAGCTGCCAATATAAGAAAGTAAAAGCCGTCGTTTACATAAGTGACGCCGACGTGCTAACGATAGGGGCACGTGCACTCGTATATCTTTAGCTGCACTTGCGAGGCGAACGAAGGCATAGTTTCTCGGGGTATAACCCAAATAATCATCACGGTTACCGCTGATGCTGCTCTACCGGCTCGCAGCCCCGGTATGCACTTGCGGTTTTCCTCCAAGACTCTTGGACTTTTTCAACGCCACCATAGGAGGATGCTCTCAGAGCAAAATTGGCTAAACGTTTACGCTGAAACATCGAGAGTTGGTCGCCAATTGGGAATAGAGTTTTGCGAACAGATTTGTGTACGCACGATAACTGGTTAAAAAACCTCATTATATTGCCTATTAATAAATATGATGCGATCTTAATCAGAAGGCAAATCTGCTCGAAACGAGTTATATCACGAGTTCTGAATAGCATAACGCATTGTCGAATGTCGACGAAAAATTTAAAATGGACATAATTTGCTGAGCTAAGGTTACTGGAGGTTAATTTGGTCGACACGGGAAACCCGTCCACGTAACAGATTTTCAATTAATTCTCAAACAAACGCTGGGGTATCCCAAATAATATATTTGGCTCGGTCGCCGGAGAATGGCGCTTTCACTCCGCGTGAGGTCGGGTTGGAAATACCCATCGCCTACCGCGACCGACGGCTCACGGCACAAACGCTATGCTTGTTCGGCGAGCGGCGGTAGTACACGTAACGAGTAAAAATAAAATTCGGATGTTCACTGACACCGGAGCTACTTATTTATCGGAATGCCATTAATATAAATCCCGTTGTAGCTTGCTCGGTACATTCATTGAATAAAAAACCATATAGAAATACTTGCATTATAACTCTTATATCAAGGCAAACTGAATCAATTAAATGTCCCGTATAAACTAGTGTGTACATGTATTGGCAGTTGGCAGCATGAAACCTAAGGACAGCGATGGGTAAAACCGAATGCAAATGCGCATCGGAGAGACAGCTGAAAGTGTCGAGGTGAGCACTCTGCGCGCCGCGTTGTATAACGGTGGGAAAACCGAGCGTACGTGTTTATTAACTTCAACCGACACTAATGCCGCTTTAATGAAACACAGCACCAGGGAAAACCTGATTCACGGCAGATGCTCTTGACGACTTTAAAGAATTCCAAAAAATAAAAGCACCTAGGTCACACAAGGATGGTGAACGTTTCGACTTTACCCAGGTTCAAGGTGAAATCGAGCATCGCAAACAGTCGCAATCGATGTGATTTAGCGTAGAATGAGGTAGCCATGGGAAATCTAGTGGCGGTGAGTGCGGTGAGCGTACGAGAGGCCTTGGCGGTCGTGGTGGTTCGCACGTTAACAACGTCTGCTGCGTCGTAAACAGGTTTGTTGTGATTCAATTCCACTGGGCATATCCTAGTGAAACTCCGTATTTTTTCCGTAATGACGTTAGTTCGCGTGTTGTTTTCTCGTGTCCTGACGAGCGTCTCCTCGGAGGACAATGGCTTCGGTTGAAGGTGAACGGGATTCAATATCCGCAAACGGCATCATTACATTTGATGATGGGTAGATAAGCGGAATCTTTCATGAGATTACATGACATGTACGTTGAATCACATTATTTAAACTTAGGTTTATGATTGTTTCCAGATAATTCAACTCGCCCTTGCGGGTTGATGCTGCTTTTTTCGTCAATGTAAAATAAACATTGCAATGCACACCATTCCATCATTACATGGATTTATTTACTTTTACTTATAGTCTCGTCTGATAGTATTCGGTGTCTGATCGTATCGTTCTCCAACCATGGATCAGAGTCAAAAAAAAGATTTTAAAAAGTTAACCACTTATAAATTTTTATACATCTCAGACATTAAAATCAATGGCAAACAATTTCGCGACCGATGAATAACATCTATTTATTCAATGACAAAAATTATACACGTGTGAGATTCCCAACGATTGTTGCTTCTCATTCAAAACAATATCAATGACGTCATTTAGCGTCCATTATTTTTTTCCACAGCAAACTATTAAGGTAACGGTCTATTTGTGTTTCTGTGGCCAGATGTCTGTTCAATCATGTGTATCTGGGCTGGGTTGGCTGGATTTTCAGATGGAATGCAATTGTGATTACCAGTGGGTGTTACAAAGCGAAACATATACATAGATGGCTTTAAACGATATTTAGTTGGGGAGAAATAATGAATACAACCGGAAATAATTCTTGACTAAAATAACAGACTTCAAAATTAGGGATAACACAAAAACTACTCGTTAGATATCGCTCAAATTTACAGCTTTCGATTAAAAAAATAATCATTAAATTGGTTCACCCAGCCGAAAGTTCTGAGTTAACAAACATAAAAAAATACCTCCTCCTTTTTTGAAGTCGGTTAAAAAGGGAGATTTAGGTGTACGACGAACGGCGGGGAAACCCGATGGGCAATTACAATTCGTCACCGTAAATCAGCTACGCTCGGAGTGTGAAAGGCTTGAAATGCACCACGTCATGTCACGAGTTATTTAATTCCTCCGATATTCAAAACACAATCGTTATAATGATAACAGCTTAAATCACGCCATTGACACTCAATAACAGGTGGATTAAATATGCGTGTTTCGTCCCAACACTGAACTTTGGATATGGATTTAAAGTACGGCGTATACAATGTACGTACGTACTACAATTTACGAGTTGCAATGTATAATACATTGTAGATATATAACAATTGACAATATTTTAATTACTTAGGCACAAAGCTGAACTCAGAACTCACACCTAGTCAATAAATCTGTTAACAAATCTCACCTTTGAAATCCCTCATGTTGAGCACTCGCACCATCTTCTCCCTGGTATTGGTGGGCGAGGGGATGACCAGCGCATTGACGCAGAGCTCGTCATTAGCCTCGACTGCGAGGTGGAGCGGCGTGCGGCCCGACACGTCCCGCAGGTCCAGCGAGGCGCCCGCCAGCACCAGCATCCGGGTGACCACGCTGTGACCGCTCAGCACCGCCAGGTGCAGCGCCGTGTGCCCGTAGTCGTTCGACACGTCCATCCACGCCTTCTGCGGGCACACCTTGATCAGCGTGCTCACTGACTTCTGGCAGCCGTGGACCGACGCGATGTGCAGCTGCCTGCAAGGAAAACCCCGTTACAACCTGGACAGAAAAATAGGTGGACCTAAGCGATAGACGACTCTCGACTCGCTCGACCACTATAGGCGACGAGTTTATCACAAACATGTGTTCAAGTTAAGTTCGTGAAAAATGTTTTGGAGGCTGTAAAAAATGCATAAAAATCATCTATGACGTGCCCAAAACTTCACTGAAATATTATTTTTATATCCATACAAATAGATACCCCCGAGTTTACCCTTTTAGGGTATGATTTTTCAAAATTCCCTTCTAAGTGCTCATCTACACTCTTTAGGAACCTCTTTTACTTTTTATGCTGTTAGGCCACAGCCAGTGAGTTTAGGCTGCGCCTTGTCTGTCAGTCAATAGCAGTTAGCTTTTTATTACGTTTGATAATCCCTCCTATAACTATAGAAACAAAATAAATAAAGGTGACTCGATAAACAAATGACAATATTAGCATATTTAGTTTGATAAACCTATTTAAACATACACTTAAGATGTTGTACAAAATATTAGGTAAAGTAAAGATCACAAGAGGAAATATTTCAAACAATAAAGTTAATGCACTGAGATTTCCCAAGTTCTTTGCTGTAATTATTTGTATAACATGGAGTTCCAGATGTGATTCATTGTATTACTTTGAATTTGTTATTGTGAACTGTGAAGTATATACTCGTATTACTCACCTTATAAAATATACCATTGGGTTATCACATCTTGTTTGTACTGAGAAATTTGTATTTACAAAATGGGTTTTACTCTTATGTTCTCAAAATGCCACAGCCTAGGCACAAGAAGGTGCTTCACGTTATATTTACAGAAAACATCCATGCTTAAAACAATTGTTTAACACTCACATTCTATAAAAGAAATCACAATTATTTCATTCAGCAGTTATTATGTATGTGATTAAGGTGACGTAAAGTTCTTGTTGATAATACCGAATTCCAGCCATTTATTACAGAACGTGGAGTAAGGCAGGGTTGTATTCTATCACCGCAACTGTTTAACCTAATTAAAGAACACATAATGCGTAGAGTTCTGGATAACTGAAAGGGGATACCCCCGTGTGGGCGAATATCTCTTAAACAGCCTATGATTTGCAAATGACACCACCATTGTAGGCGCCAATTTAAAGGAATTTGCCGAGCTTTTGCAAAGAGTAGAAATCGTAAGCGCAGAATACGGACCTCGGATAAACCGTAGCAAGATTAAGCCGATATTTGTCGACCGAGCTAACATACTTCCAAGAACCTACGAATTACAAGATCTCGATTCGGTGGATCAGTTTGTATATCTCGGCTCAATGATCAGCAGGGATGGGGATTATGAAAAGGTCATTCATTGAGCCCAGTCAAAAGCAGCAGTAAAAGGGTTAGAGAAGATATAAAGGAACAGAGGAATCAGTAA
Organism: Thymelicus lineola; assembly: GCA_963932265.1. Taxonomy (NCBI): domain Eukaryota; kingdom Metazoa; phylum Arthropoda; class Insecta; order Lepidoptera; family Hesperiidae; genus Thymelicus; species Thymelicus lineola. The sequence continues at coordinate 540,404 of OZ010690.1, forward strand.
AACTGTAAAAATAAATCTTAGGGCACTCTTGTATTCTTTATTTTTCTCTATGCTTCCGAAACCTGAACTCTGAAGTCTCGTGTACGGAATAGTATTCGAGATGTGGTGTTGGCGCAAAATGTTAGGAATTCCATGGACTGCACTCGCACTAATGCATCTACACTAAAATAACTCAAGATCCGAACTCTCTCTACGACATGTAAACGTAGGGTTGCCTAGAATTTTGGTTACGTGGTATGGCGCGAGCCAGACAATTTGGAAAAAATTATAGTAGTCAGCCACGTGGAAATAAAGAGAAGTATAGGATCATCGACTGGCTGGACCGATACTGGCAGGCGTTTATAACTATCGTTCACGCATTCAGAAAACTTTCCCAAGACAGAGAAGCCTGGAGTAACCTAGATGGAATAAGAAACCGGCCAAGTGCGTGTCAGGTCACGCGCAATATAGGATTCTGAAGTAGCGTAGGTAGCGTGTCCAGCTAAGTCCAAAAAAGGGAATGCAGCACCATGTCTAATATTACACGAACCATTTCGAGCTACTTTTGATCCCTTCACAACTCGAGATCTATTTAACCTACATACATGTTTGGCACATTTATTAAAGCCCCTTAGTTTATTAAAAATTTATCTGTCATAAATTGTACAATAATTGTACAATTGTACAAATGTGAAATAAGAGCCAAGTACAAAAAAGAAATAAGACCTAAATCAGTGCTAAGTTCTGTGTAGAAAATCCTAAAATTTTAGTCCCAAAGACATGTAAATCAAACTCTACATTTGACTTGGCTAGTTTTCATTAGTGAGCTACCAACAATGGATTGTCAGCTTGTTTGCCGGCTATTTCCATGAAAAAAACAAACTAAATTTTAGAAAAGTAACATAGGTATTATATCAACCTAACAGACTTAATCCATGCCAAGTTACACCTTTCTAGTACTAATGGTCTCGGAGCTATGCTATGGACGGATGGATGGACGGACAGACATGATAAAACTATAAAGTTTTTCTTCGGAACCCTAAAAACTACTTGTCTTTACGAGTCATAGGGAAACGATGAAGAAGAAGAATATTAATAGAGAAAAACTGCTAAGAAACTAAAATGTAACTGCATTACAAAAACCTGTTAAGTCCCAAATTGTCAATTAATAAATAAATACCGAATTTACTGACTCTTCTTTTATTTTATATTATAAAGAATAAAAAATACGCTAACTGTATTAAAGCCATTTCTTTAAATTAATTTCTACATTTTTAAGAATGTTTTTTGTCTCTCCTGTAAAGTTACCTATTATGTTGATAGCAGGTTTACACTCTAAGCGATAATAAAATATTTTTATAGAAGAAAGTTGTATCCCTTTATACATATTTGTTTCAACTACCTAATTACTAACTACGAAATGGGACTTAACTGTTTTGAATGGTTATATGGTAACAAGATAGGTGTGAGGGCTGCAACAGAACCCCTACGTTTAGTTGTTGATAGTAGTTTATAGTAAATGATAGTCAATACTGAAAAGTTAATGATTGATAGTTTATTGATAGAACCAACTGGATCTAATTAAATGATAGATTGTAAATGGTATTGCTTGGTTCAATTAGCGCACTGACTCAAATGCATTAATGTAGTGTAATAGTGTAAGCTGCTGACGTTACAAAAATGTATGTGCTGTAGCCCGTACAATAGGCACATAGAAAAGTTGATAGAGATAAAAGTCTGAGATAAACAATTAAGTAATACAAAAGATCAGAAAAAAAAATTCAAAACAAAATTCATGACTTCTTCAAATTTTCAATATTGTTTGACCACTGGGAGAGCATTTTTGTAACTCTTTTACAATAACCTATTTCATTCTGAAGATCAACAGAAAGAAGAGGGTTCTGTTCAATAGTGGTTGTTCTGTTCAATGAGTTTGAAGATATTTTTGTTATCAACAAGAGCTTTTACTGTGTTAAATGTATTAAAATCTTCCACTCTTATAAAAATATTGAGCCAATAATGTCAAGCTTGTTTTTAATACCTACTCTATAAGTCAAGACATAAGGTTTAATTTAGATTACCATATTCAGTTTATATTATCCTCAGTAAATGTGTTATCTAAACAAGAGGCATGAAATCCACTACAATGATGGCTTCTCTTCAGTGTGTGTGAATGGTATTGATTAATAAAGATAATCATTTAATAAGTATTATTACAAAACACTTACGTATCTCCATCGTCGTCTTGCATGAATAGCCTGTCTAGCTGAGGGAGAACACTACTCTTGTGTTCGCCAAGGTCCACCCGTAGGGCAGGTTCTGCTGTCGGCGTGAAATCCTTGAACGACAGACTCGATAATTGTTCCGAAACTTGCAAGTCCAAGCCACTATCCAGATCCTCCTGGTCTGGCCTAACACCGATCACTTTATTACTATCACTTTCTACCGCCACATCAGGTTTGGACAGCAGGCCACTGTGCGTCTCGCTCACGGGCCCCGACACGTATCCGGACTCCAGTTCGCTCTCCGGAACCTTCGTTTCAAAACTCTTGTTGGCACTCATTTTTACTATGGAACTATTTCTTACAAAGTAAAATCACAACTATCTAATTTCTATCACGATACGTAACGACTGGGGAACATCTTTTTAAAATTTTACGCGATATTTTATCATTAGCCACTGTTTTGTTTCAAACACTAAAGAGTAGAGACGCGTGTGTACTTATCGAACTCAGAAATTAAAATGAATCGAATTGAATTGAAACTTGTTTCCACCACAGCTTCCACCACGCGTTCGGCGTTCCACACTTCCACAGAGTACCTAAACACTGTTGTTACTTGTTCTGTGCTCGCGCTCTACTGTCGAATTTGACAACTGTAATCACAGTGACAGTGTCATGTCAGTTATGTTATCACTTAACAATGTCAGACAATTGTCGGTATTGTCAGTTATATTGTCAAACCTTGTAAATCTACTAAAATAATTGTACCATAATTTTATTGAATAGTGTTTGATCTTTGTAATTTTATTTTTGTAAATTTGTAAATTTGTAAGTAAGTTGTATTGATCTTTGTAAATTTGTAATTTGAATAGAAATTATAGAAAATATCCAAAGTATTTTAATATTTATTGAAAGCGAATTCTTAAAAGTGACTATTAATACGTGATGAAGTAAACAAACATCGACAAACATTAATACGACATTTTTTTTAATACTTGCGGTTGTAACAATAAAACAAACAATTAATTGATAAATGTGATCATAGATTAATATTGTATGTGAAAGACAAACACCAGATACATCGTCAAGAAAAGCATACTCAAAATGTTTTGTGAAAAAGTGACAGAGCTGTTGAAAGAAGCGGATAGAAATCGGGAGACTATTGATCAATACAATGTTAGTATGTTTTAAAATGGTAATCGTTCTATATAAAACTAATCCATAGTTTTAGAATGTCGTTGGCTCTTAAACTCTTAGAATCATTCAAATAATCTTACATTTCTGGACAAGGATTTATTATAATCTATTAATGTGTGAGTATGAACTCCCACATATAGCAAAAGGCTTTAGAAAAAAATTGTCCTTCTAGAAAATCTTATGAATACACAAAGATACATGAAGCTGCTTGATGCATGATGACATGACATTGCCACTTACGATCAGGTGGGATAGTGTCAAGCATTAACTTTTAAGTTATGTTATAAAAACCAATAATTCAGAAATGTTTTTAAATGTACAATATTAGCAATATCATTGTTTGTTTTAAGGATGAGAAGATCCGGCAGATTGTGGAAGAGATGCATCTGCTGTTCAAAATGAATATGAATGATGCGTAAGTTATTTTATGTTGCTACATCACTCTCTAAACAATAAATAAGTACTTATACCACTCCTAGGATGCATCCTAGCACCCACAACCAGAGAACAAAAATTAATCTGTGGCATAAATATGTAAAATCACATTGTTTATGTTCAGTTTACATGTATTAAGTATTTAAGTAGATAACTAAATTTTAAGCAAATTAATATGTGTAAACGGACAATTTAGTAGTTAAAATTTAGTACACAAGTAAACAAGTAATTTTTCTATTTTTCTGTTAAGTACTTGGGTGGGGCTTATCACTTAACATGATTGGACAAGCACTTTTTATAATAGTTAAAATTTATTTATCTACTTAGGTAAGTACTTAATATGTATAAACTGGACTTTAGGTTAATTACAGTGTAGACGAGTATTTAATTGACAAGGACACAACAAGAATGAAAATGATCAGCCCTCCCCCAGTTGTACTCATGAGAGGGATTTTTATATTTTTTGGTGTGCTGAGGAGTTTCTTTCGCAATTTATTTTCCAAGACGAAGCGCCTTTCCAAAATGTTGGTAGATTAAAAAAAATTATGTACACAAATGTATTAGTGATATTATTTAACTGTAATTGATTATAGGCAAGGTGCTTCACCAGCAGAGAGATGTGGTTTTTTTTAACAAATCACTGATGCTCCTATGGACAATCAGTTATAGCTTTTTTGTTTTGGACCATTGGCCAATGGCTAAGTCCCGTAAACTGTATGCAAACATTAACGCACTTATGGACATGAGTTTTTTTTATTAAATATTGTAATAAGTATAATATTAAGTAGTAATAAGTGCAATCTGTAACTGTGAGTGTGTGTAAAAATATTTGGATTTTGAATTTTTACGTGCGTACAAGGGTCGCTCTTTGCTTCGTCTTTTATCATGCGTACCACCAAGGACTGGAACAAATACGCACGTTGGTGTTTCCATCCAATTATAATGTTAAGGTATCTTCGAATGAATAGGACTAAATTAGCGAATTGTATCATCTCAAATTATCATGCATACAGGGTGAATTTTCCAAATGTGCATGGAGGGCCAAATCCGAAACTACGAGGAATAGCGAAAAATTCTCAAAGGAGTCTCGGGGCCGATTTTGATGAAAACTAAACTGCATCATTACATTAAAAAAAATAATATCTCTAGCCAGGAATCGAACACGTTGATTTTGAAAAAAGAACACATCCTGTATATTACATTATTTTATATTGTTGCTAACAAGAATCAAATTCTGGGAAGTAATGACATAGGATAAAAATTAAGGAAAGAACTCATTTTTAACAAAAAATAAATAAAAACATTTAAAACGCAGCAGTTTCTTAAAATTCAACATTTTCTTAAGTTTTTTTTTATGGAAATAGCCGGCAAACGAGCTGACGATCCATCTGATGGTAAGTGGCCATCGCCGCCCATGAACATCAGCAACACCAAAGGCATCACTGATGCGTTGCCGGCCAAGAAAGAAAGAAGAAAAAGAAAGAAAGATATGTAATTAGTTTCTAGAATTTTATCCTTGTTAGCAGCACTATCGAATGGTGTAATAATACAGGTTGAGTTTTTTTTCAAAATCAATGAGTTTCGTTCCTGGCCAGGAATATTAATTTTTGAAAAATCTAATGATGCAGTTTTAGTTTTCATTAAAATCGGCCCCGAGACTCCTTTGACCATTTTTCGCTATTCCTCATAGTTAAGAATTTGGCCATCCACGCACACTTGAAAAATTCAACTTGTATAACGCTACTTATCATACGAAAATAATAACATGATAGTACATGAACGATATAGAATTAGATTCAACAATTTCTTATTGTGTACCTTAAATGAATCTTATATTAATGTTAAATGTCATTGTGATTACAGAAATGCAACAACAGAGAACAAGTCTCTATGGACGACGGTGCAGGTGCGTCACTCGGCACTGGAGAGGAACAAGCGGTGTCTGCTGGCCTACCTGTACGACAGGATGAATAAAATCAAAACCCTCAGGTGGGAATTCGGTTCCGTCCTACCTCCCGACGTCAGGGAGCTGCTGTCTGATCAGGAGTACGAGTGGTTCTCCAAGTATTCCACAAACCTGGCGACGTACATGAGATCCATTGGAAAAGACATCGGCTACAGCGGCATTGATTTGACGGAGAACCTGAGACCGCCGAAGTCTTTGTATATCGAGGTTCTGTGCGTGGCAGACCATGGCAAGTTGGAGCTGGAAGACGGTGACGTGATTATGCTGAAGAAGAACAGTAGACATTTTCTACCAACGTCCGAGTGCCAAACTTTGATTCGACAGGGTATTTTAAAACAAATCTCTTAGTTATTTACATTTAATTGAAAGAAGTAGTTTTTATGTGACGTTGTTGATGTGTGTTTTTGATACAATTGTGAGTAATAAAGTTTCATATTTTTCTAATATACTGATGATGTTTAGTTTAAAAAGCCTTTCGGCCTTACATTTTTGATTTTATGCAGGACTATGTCAGTGACATTTTACACCAATGCGAGAAATGCGACAGAGCAATATTTACAAGCAAAATTGTCTTTATTGCTTTCTGATTTAAATATGAATGATGTCCGCCTAGTTCTTTATACATATAATACCGTAAATCATTGAGGTATAGGTACTCGGAAAAGAAAAGTGCCCAAGGGCCAAGAGCCCTTTGGTACAACCCCTGTGGTGCTTACTTTTTGTATCCTATCACTCAAATAGGACGCGATCAAACTAAAGTTCTTGTTTTTTATTCCGTAAAGACTTAAGTTTAAACAACAATGTTTCGTGCTTAACATAATCAAACGCTAGATAAGTCACAAAATACACCTATAGCATTTTGTGACGTCCTCTATGGCTGGCTTCAACCTATTAATGGCCCACTACTGGGCACGGGTCTCTCCTCTTGAGGAGGCCTAGAGCATACTCCACCACGCTGCTCCAGTGCGGATTGGTAGAGGGGTTAGTGGCCAACCCGAGTGTTGGAAGTTTTAAAACCACCCGAGGGCCTCCGACATGGCTTAACAACTGTTATTATATGATAACAACCGGGACCGACGGCTTTACGTGCCCTCCGAAGCACGGAAACGCTCAAGAATTTATTGCCACTAGCGGTCACCTATCCAACTACCGACCGCGCCCGCTGTTGCTTAACTTTGTCGATCACTTAGGATCGACGCAAGCCGCAGGGCTATGAGCGCTATTGACGTCCTCTATACTTCAAATTATATTCTTTAAAATCCTAGCCACAGTATCGGATGGCCTTTAGTGAAACAGTATTGCTCAGAATGTAATGTATTATTGTTGAAATGGGAAATGGGTGAACATTTGATTCCATATTATCTTCGCTTCAACACAACACCTACTTAATAAACGTGTTCAAAAGGGCACAACTCCTTACCTACCATCAGCCTATCCGAATACACTACAGCGTCAATTTAGATGGTCGAAAGTGCAATGGTTCCGGACATATTCCATCAAACAAGTTCAATGAGACAAACAAATTCACCAAACTGTGCAGACTGCGAAGTAATTGAGGATGTTCAACATAATTATTGTGTTGATGGAATGTGTCCGGAATGAAGAAATACGCCATTATTTAAAATATACAAATAATCAAGTTGGTATTTGTAACAGTATCTTGGCCTCTACTGAACCAGGTGATCCATTTATATTTTTCAAGTGTACCTTAGATAAGATACATAGTCAAATGTATGACTAAACCCTCTATAAATAAATTAAGGTAAAAAAAGTACAATGTCCTCCAATTTTCCCACTTTTTCTGACTATCGGCAGTGTAATTACAAAAATAACGTTAGTCATTCAATATAACGATAAAAGAAAAGGAAGATAATCGAGTTCACTGGTAATCGCACGGTGGAAAAACCACACCACGGCACCACCTACATTGTAGGTTGTATATATCTGAATGAAGTACCTATAATGTTTTGATTAGGGCTGCCATCACGGGCTTCACTTGCCGTCGCGTCGGTGGACAAAAACTTCAATCATCCCGGACGCGCGGGCAACAGTGGCTGCTGGCCCAAGGGGGTTTAAAATGTAGCGAACATAAAGGGGGCGCTAGTCGCGTTAAGCTGTTTTGTCAAGGGTGCGCATTGAATAGAACCTTAATTGATTAAGGTGGACACAAAAAGTGTCCGGGTTTTGCCTTTACTCTTTAAAAATCCACTCCACCCGGATGCCCTATAATTTAGACAAATCTGTGGTAACCGGGACAGATGGCAGCCCTATCTAGAATCTTGATTTGTATTCTTCAAAGTTGTACTAACAATTCGGCTCGAACGCGATTAAAAATACTTAGGTACCTATGTAACTATTCCGGGAAGAAATAACACCACGGGGGCTTAGGGGCGAGGGTTCGCATATTTGGGACGAACCCTTATTAGGGTTCCGAAGTAAAATCGGAACCCTTATAGTTTCGTCATGTCCGTCTGCCCGTCTGTCTGTCCGTCTTTCCGAAGCAAAGCGCTGAGACCCTCTTAGTGCTAGAAAGCTATAATTTGCATGAATATACATATAGGTGGAGAGGAGGGGGAGGGAGGGAGAGGAAGAGGGAGAGGGAATTTAATGGTCTCTAATTTTTTAAACCGACCAAAACTATAAAAGTTAAAATAATAAAGTAGGTACATTCACTGTTGTTAGGCGATACGAAGTTCGCCGAGACAGCTAGTGATTCATAGTACAATATGCATGTTCAAAAAGAGAGAGGTAATTGATTAAAAATAATGTCGGTGGTTGGATAGGCTCATAAATATCCTAACCACGATTCATCTGTCGTTGGAGTTGGATTTAAATTGTTTGATATAGAACAGTGAAAAAGAGGAACAAATTAATTTAACGTTTGCACTTTACTGAGCAGTGATAGGCTAGTGGTTAGAACGTTGGTCTCCCGAACGCGGGGGCCCGGGTTCAAATCCTTGCACGCACCTCTAATTTTCAAATATTATGTGCGTATTACAATTAATTATCACTTGCTTCGGTGAAGGAAAACATCGTGAGGAAACCTGCACACCTGAGAGTTCTCCATAATGTTCTCAAAAGTGTGTGAAGTCTACCAATCCGCACTTGGCCAGCGTGGTAGACTATGGCCTGTACCCCTCACATTGTGAGAGGAGACCCCAAGCCCAGCAGTGGGACAATTATGGGTTGTTGCTTGCTTGCACTTTACTTAGATGCACCTATGTAGGTATGTATAATACATACCTAGGTAGTCCAAATATTATGTAGTTTTATGATGGACTCAACAGCTATATTTAACCCGACAAAGCGTAAAACTAAATTCGTCAACCATAAATTCATCGAAGCGATAAAACTAATAATCAAGTTGCGGAGCTATAAACGTCAGACGTTGAATATCCGATATGGAGGCGTCATACTCATTCAATATAGATGTGACCAGTTTACTGGCAGCTGCCAGGCGGCGGCGATAGTGCCGGGGCGACGGCTGCGACCCGTTGCATCGACCTGCAGTTTCCACCCGATATCGTCATACGGGACGAACCCGTAAAATTATATGACTGACGGGGTGTCTCCGCCCAGGGCTCTGACGGAGTAGCTAGCCTCTTATACTAGACGACTTGTCGTTAGCTAATAATTGTTTTTTAAAAAAAGTTACGATCTAGGTACATTACGCTAGAGTAAAATCATTTCACTGCTCTACATCCTTCATCTGTCTTGTAGGTATTGCACCGAAAAGTAAAAGCTTCAGTAACAGGAGCATAGAATGTCCCCTATCAAGGTGGAGTGACGACCTAAAGAAGACAGTGCTATCCGCAGGGAAGGGATTGATAGATGGAAGTTCTAACAAAAATAACCGTGTGGAACTATAAAGAAGAAAATTTTCTTCTAGCGGTCACTCATCAGACTGTCGACGACTTAGGAACTTATCTCGATCAATTTTTTAGAAGCGAGATTACGAGTAGGTATTTCATGATGATCCTTACGATTTCACAACGATTATGTGGAGACGACGCGTCGTGCTCGTCCTATATGAGACCTCTCCCTAAGCGCTCGGTGCCGTCGCCCGGCGCTCGCCCGGCCGCCCCCGCCGGCGACGATGAGATACGATAAGCTCTACCGAAGCTGACGTGAATTTCAGGTGATGAGGTCGACACTTATCGCCACGTTTGTTACATTTATGTGAAATAGCTTTCGTCCATGTCATGTCATTTTGTGCTGAACACAATTACTGTGGCCGGGTGCATCATGTAATCTATGAACAGATTATGGTGCTATTTTATGTTAGAAGATAGTAAGTTAGTGTATGCAGAGGGTGCCCAGCTTCAACCCATTAATGGCCCACTACTGGGCACGGGTCTCTCCTCTTGAGGAGGCCTAGAGCATACTCCGCCGCGCTGCTCCAGTGCGGATTGGTGGAGGGGTTAGTGGCCAACCCGAGTGTCGGAAGTTTTCAAACCGCCCGAGCTTGGCTTAACGACTGTTATCATATGATAGCAACAGGGACCGACGGCTTTACGTGCCCTCCGAAACAAGGAAACGCTCAAGAATTTTTTGCCACTAGCGGTCACCCATCCAACTACCGACCGCGTCCGCTGTTGCTTAACTTTGTCGATCATTTAGGATCGACGCAAGCCGCCGGTCTATGAGCGCTTCAGCGCTTCAGCAGAGGGTACCTACTACCTAGGTACATAGTTCCGTATCTATATAAATAAAATCAAATCTAATTAGACTGAAACCATCCAAGCGATATGCCCCAAAATCTTATCGTCATCATCTTAGAATTCTTAATATATAAATTGATTGTTAAAATTAATTTACCTTCATTCGATAACGGTATCCTTTGAAATCTGTAATTCACAGTTGGATAGGTAATTTTATAATGAAATCAATTTATAAGCAAATCCTACGTAGTAGGTAGTAGGGTCAGAATACAGAACAAACGTAGGAGGTATACAATTCTCTAGTATATAAAATTCTCGTGTCACAATGTTAGTTACCATACTCCTCCGAAACGGCTTGACCGATTTTCATCAAATTTTATATGCATATTTAGTACGTCTGAATCGGCTGCTATCTATTTTTCATACCCCTAAGTGATATTGAGAGTTGTCCACCCTAATAATTTATTTTTATTTTTTGGACAAAATTTTCATTTTTATTTTTTTATAATGTGGCATTAAAAATACATACAACCCTAAATTTTCACTCTTCTATCACTAACCCCTATTTTTAATAGTAATTTTAGTAATTTAATCATTTTTCATCCCGCTCGATAACTGATCAATTGTTAGGCGATACGAAGTTCGCCCTGTCAGCTAGTAGTCTATACAATTTTATTATACGTCGTGTTTGTGATTACTACTGAATAAAATTAAAATGAAATGTTACCTATATTTAATGAAGTTCAGTTTTAGGACCACATGGTTAGTAGGTAAGGCCAAACTAGCTGCAAGAAAATTGGGAGTGCTCAACCAGTAGTGCCGGTTCTAGCACTAGCAGCGCCCTGGGCGAGATTCTACGGCGCCCCTATCTGCCATTGAAACCCAGTGCAAGCGTTAGAGCCACTTTATTAGATTTTGTTTTTGTCTTTCCAACAATTCAATAAATGTTGATTTTGTTAAGATTTTACTAGAATTACTAATTCGTCAGTTCATAGACTACTTGGGTACTTCAAGTAGGTAGCTATAATAATAATAATTACCTATCCATTACAACAGTGTAATGAAACACCTATAATGCAACATTGCTACGACGAATTTCCCGGCACTATCGGCATAGCGCAACCCTACTGGTTCAACAACTAACTACTACAACTAACTATTTAAAAATAAATACTACAAAACCACTTAAAAAAGTCCCATGTATCCATGGATTCATGGTGAGCAGCGAACACCGCTGTCCACTGTGGATGTAGCACATGTGTTCGTTTTCATACGTACTTCCACTACATAAATTCGCTGTGCTATTTTTAATGGAGGCCATACACGATCAAGCGTAGGTACTTGTCAAGTTTGCAGTTTGACTTCTCTTTGCAGTTTGACTTGACGCGCCATTCAGTGTGCCTGAGATAGCTATTTGGCCAGATAGGTATACCGTGGCAATACACGATCAAGTACTATACTCCATAAGGCTAAATGCTTGATGCCCTACTGGGCAAGTTTTTTTTCTTAGGTTGACATTAGGTACGAGTATAACAAAGTAGGGGATATATCGCTGTCAGTCAAGTACACATACAGGATTCGAACATGGGACCTGTGCGGTAGATGGCGGATGGTAGAATGTAGACCGACCACCACACCTAACCACGAGATAAATCACTTAAGCATAAGGGTGTTTTTCCATCAGAGATGTGCTGTACCTACTGCGTTGCTATGGATGCGTTTGATATCCACCAATCATATTCATTGCTCCACATAGCATAACACTGATGGATACGACTTTTACTAAGCTACGTTTTTTTATATGGAAGTATGCGTGCTGTGGATGCATGCTATGAATGCGAGCTGTGGTTGCGTGATATGGATTCCAGCAGGCCGCACGAACGCACTCCCCTTGCTTTTCCAAATTGTCTATAGGTACCTCGCATATCTTCACAGCATATCTTACTCGCTCCACTACATAGCTTATCATCAGTGGAAACGGTCGCATAGTTTCGTAGCGTAGCTTTTAGATTTTCGGAGCTTAACTGCATAGCACATCTCTGGTGGAAAGGCACCCTAAAGATTTAGATAGTACTAGCTTAGTTTATCAGTTCATAGATCGGCTGGATGGTATTGCTTTAAGTAAAAAACAATTTTTAGTTGCAAAGTTGGAAATCATGTGTTTATGTGTCAGAGACTGCAGCACAGCAAACACTGCGGTGAAGCAATACGGAAAGGCAACAGAAATAATTTGAAACCGCATACTGATTTTCCCCAGGAAAATGCCCGTTGTCAATTTTAATTACATTCTGTAAGCGCCGACCGCTGCGGCGGCAATATCGAGGTCTGGGTCCGGCGCGGAGCCCCAGACGGCCAGACCGCAGCCCCTCGGACCGCCACCGTCCCGCACGTACTCACTGCTCTCCACTGTCACCACCCACCACCGGAGCTAGACATGAAATCAAACTAATTAAAAGAATAATAATGTACAGAGGTTATATTCTGCATACTAGTGGATACACAGCAAGTTTCACTACACTAAAAAGAATCTGATGACAATGACATAGTATCTGTGTTTTTTTGTGGGTATCTTCGAATTGTTGTATGGGAAAAGTGGAAAATCAACTTTATCAATGCAATTTACGTATAATATCACTGTATCCCCAAAACTTTTCACCGCTACGTTGAAAGATGTATTCAAGCCGATGGAGTGGAAACGACGTGGCATTAACATCAATGGCGAATATATCATAAACCTGCAATATAGTCATTCTGTCATACCTATGGTGAAATCCTGAAATCCAGTACTTCTTCCTCAGTACCATTTCCTTAAGGAACATCCAAAATGATAAGAAACATTAAACCCTCTAAGTAATTAATACCCGAAGACTGAATCTAGGAAATCAAAGCTATAGACTTCTGTTCTGAGCTCACAGTGACGGCGCGCCGGCGGCCGTAAAGCACTTAGCGATAATCCGGGGATCTCTCAGGAGTTATTGGGACCAGTATTTATTGAACCCAAATGTATTATCCCTGAACGCTCGTGGCTTATCATTACATCGTGTGTGAAAGAGATGGAGGCACGTGCAAGTGACTCTGTGTGAAATGGGAACAGACACGAACTGTCACATTCGATACCTGCCTTGATTTCATTTTTAATATAGCATAGTGTAACCTAAACCAGCACTTAAAAGCATTAAAACTAAGGTTTTTCGTGACCAAAGCAACTACTTACCTACTCCTTCTTTACACCAAATTGCGCGACTGAGTTTTCTATTGGTAGCTAGCTAGTAGCTACGCTCGAGCTTATAGCTCTTCGTCGTTCGTACAATAATAATTATATGTAGAACTTAAGTCACAAACACAGTCACAAATCTTTGCGAGGTGTACCTACTTCAAAACATAATTCACATACCTGTATAAAAATCGAGAGGTACATGTATCTGCCGAAGTACCTATATCAAATTAATAATAAATAAAATGCCCTTGCTCTCAGTCTCTACAGCCTCTCATATCAACAGTCTCTATAGTGAAAACATTTTTTGTGCGTGATTGTCCATAAAGTAGTACTTAGGTTGTAAAGTCATACTCAAAAGCGCCTTTGGCCGTTTATTTCCAGCCTTGCGTTTCTCGAGCCAGGAAAACGTGAAACGTGAGGTTAATTTATAGGTCGGAATCGTAAAGCGTAGTACTCGTGTTAGCCGATGCGGCGGCGGTGCAGTGAAGCGACTTATGAATTTTACGAGGCACGCCTCAATGAAGACCATGGCGAGGCGGCGCGGCTGTGCAGTGTTTCGAAAAGTGCGTTTAAAATTTTCATTAAATACCTACTCAATTAGAGATTTTCAGATCAGCGGGTTTTTAACGCGCTTCACGGTCGATGTTGTAGCACGTAAGACGTAGGGTGGTATCGTATGAACGTACGAAGTAAACGTATACCTACGTACGCTGCCGCGAGTCGCCTGTGCCGCGCCGTGGTATCTACAGAGCTCCGATATTGTTCCTTGTCCGCTACGCACGTGCGACAAAACGTCCCCTTCGTTATACTTCATGTATAGCGATAGTATCTAGTTACCTTTGTACTTCAGAGATTGCGACGACGTGGGGCGATGACATGCTGCTATCAATAAGCTACGTGACTGCCTCGGCAGAATCGAGCGCTCAGGCAGCAAACCTAGCCAATTTGCTCCCCAATGAGACGTAGACGGCTGGATACTGGCGGTCGGCAGCTTCTATATCAACATAAAAATGTCTGGTACCATCAAACCACTCATTCGAGTAAAACTGTCCCAACGTGTACTAGACGCTTAGAACGCGGTTGCGGGGGAGCTCTGCTACTGCGCTCTCGTAAAGTTTTATAGTTCCATAATCATTGCCCCCAGTCCCCGTACGATAACGTACGATCGCTGGCTCGCTGCAGGCTGCAGGGTACTTAACAGCTGCCAACACCAACAGCTACGACATTACAGCTCACTACAGTGAATTAGACCGTTGACAATGTTTAAACTTTACGATGTTGCTAACCATTTTGTTTTATTCGCATGCTGCGTTTTGTTTTATTCGCATGCTGCGTTATAACATCTTAGATGCATGTCTTTAAGTACCTACCTAATTTATAACCAATAAACGAGCAGAGGAACCAATTGACGGCTAGTGGTTGGTCATCATCGTCCATGAATATCAGCAACAGCCAACACTAAAGGCACCACCGATGCATTGACAGAGAAAAAGGATGTTATGCCGAGCCCGCATTATTTATGGCTCCGATATTGCAACCGAACCACGCAAGTACACGCACATTTTAGGGAACATACCAAAACCACGTACCTAACCCATTTTTTCCGACTTTGTACCCCCCCCCCCCCCCTTCGTGACCATCCGTAGTACATATATGAGAAGACCCCCCCCACCCCCCTAGTTTTCACGTGGTAATTGATAAATACGGTTTTCAATACCTTTTTACAAAAACAGAGTTAAAAAATAATAATTTTGCTTATATTTGACGACTTTGTGGCGCAATGGTTGCTAAAATATTGACTACGTGACAAAAACCTAAACCCCCCCCTCCCCTCTCTAACCAATCGTGGTGTTTTGAAGACCCCCCTCCCCCCCTAAATGAGGCACGTGGTTTTGGTATGTTCCCTTATGGTCATTTTTACAAGGAGGGTTGCAGCTACCCCGGCGAGTAAAAATAACGCGAAAAAAGTAATTCAACACCCACAACACCCACAACACAGGGAATCCTAGTTTGGGGCTATGAGTGTGAAGCGTTATTATTTATTTATTTATTTAATTCTGTTAAAATTAAATCGGAGGACAGAGAGGTTAATCACCGAACATGAGCTGCGATAAACCGATGAATCAGTAGGTACGGTATACGTATAGCAGGGGCTTGTTGGACGTTTCATAAAAAAACCCAGTATTCATTTTATTGATGCTGAAGGAAAAGCATGAATCTTGTGATTCATAACGTAAATTTTGGTAAACGAAAGTTTTTATTTTATTTTGATGATTAAGCATCTGTCGTCATCTTTAGCCTTTTAATTTTCTATTCAAGTTACATTTTAAGCAGTTAATACTTAGAATAGCGAAACTGATGTAAATCTACTCGAGAATCATTCGGTCTAGTGTTGCCAAGTCAGTGAACCAAGAAGTGGCTAAAACACTTTTAAAAAGTGGCTAGAATGTCAAAATTTCGTACCCTTTAAAGTGGCTAAAAGTGGCTAAAAATTTTGTACCTTTTTTTTGGACCGAGAGATAAAAAAACACTATCAAAAAATTATTTTTTAATAAAATCACACATGGAAACATAATTACTTGTATATCAGGTGGGATTGTGGTCAAGCATTAACTTATTTGTGTAAAAAAAATAATTAAATCAGTGGTTATTAAAAGATGTTGAAGGTTCTGGTTCCGCTACCACGAAAGAATATTTTTCTTCTTTACTGATTTGATTTAGAACTTCCGCCGGTATTTTGTAGGAAGCACAAGTTTGGTTAGTTTTATTTAAATAGTTCTTTATTATTAATATAGAATTAAGTGTGTCTACACTTATTTTATTTCTATGCTTTGTCTTTATCACACTCATCATACTGTATAATCTTCCTACTTCAGCATTTGAGTGTGGTAAAGATAAAGCCAATTGCCAAATCACTTAAATCGCCGCGTCGCCGGCGTCGCCCGTTCGACGTTCGGTAAGGTAGGTATTTCCCGACTTTCCCGTATGTTTAAGTTACTCTATGGTTATTAATTCCTGCGCAAGCAAGATGCCATAGACAATGTTCGATCAGAAATAATAATATGTTAGGAAATAATAATATGTCACATAGAGTGACACTGTAAGGGCCACTAAATTAGTTTAGGTTAAATGTCAATGTCAAGTAATTATTAGCTTGTCGAGTCAAATCTCAAAAGTTGCTAGAATTGTGGCTAAAATATTTAGCCAAGAATATTTGACATTTTTGGCTAAAGGAATCTTACAAGTTGCCAGATCTAGCCAAAAAGTGGCTAACTTGGGAACACTGATTCGGTCCCTACCTAGGTAAGCACCACTAGTAGGTACGCATGCACCGCTGAATATTGTAAATTTTCAACCAGAATTAGGTCAATTATAAAAAATAACAACTGTTATATTTGAAATTGTAGTTTGATAGGATTGATGACGCTCGCGGGCCATTCGAAAAAATCAACATAATACCTACCTACACTGTTTCATATTACATAATAATTATAGTAGTCGCACTATTTTTCATTCTGCAGTTATCAGCGCGTCGAAATACATAGGTATACCTATGTACTAAAAATATATGCTATGTTGTAAAATTCCACGGAAAATTCTGATCAATCGGAGGTAGGCACGTATGGGCTAAAAGGAAGTACCCGACAATATTTCCAAATGTATTGTTGTGCCTGCTTAGGGCTACCAGATGAAAAAATCACAAGTCCGGAAAAAGGCCCGATTTCCATTGAGAAACCCTGAGATTTTTTACAGTTTGAGAATTTTCTCCGAAACCGACTAACGGTGTCTTTAATTCGAGCTATATTTTTTAATTCAATATAATTTGAAGAGTCATGTGGGGCATAAATCAATAATTAAAGAAAAAAAACCTTACTTAAAAAGGTATCTTCACATACTAAGTTAGATAAATAAGTATTGATTTTAATTGCGCAATTATTACCCAAGTATTGATTTTAATTGTGCAATTATTTTTAATTTGTTTAACTTTTTATTAAAAATAACTTTAAAATGTAAGATGTATCTTAATGAAATTCTAAAAATCCTGAGATTTCGTGAGATTTGCAAAATCTAGCCGCAATCCTGAGAGATCTCAGAACAAACACTGAGCTATGGTAACCCTATGCCTGCTTGTATAATGTTTCGAATATAAATATTCGTTACGCTACAGTTGGTTTGTTAACTTAATTATACAAAATGGAATTTCCAAACTACACGACCTAAATAACCCTTGGGATTTCCGATTAGCAATTAAACGTTAAAATATAAAATAAGGTACTGTAAATTTCCAATGTACAATAATTACATCGGAGTATTCAATTATTCTGTAAATTCCACTGAAGCTTATTAGTTAGGGAATCAGACAGTAGGTACATTAATTAAATGCGATAAGGTTCGTAAAAAGGTAAAAATCCTACAGATTTTTTATCGATCGTCAATTATTCATGCTACCAGCATTGCCGGCCTATTTTGTTAATGAGTGTATCAAATAGAAGACATTTAACACTGTTGTACTCTATTCTTCGAAATAATTCATGTTGATAAATAACCTCTAAATACCTAGTCTGGCCATAAATACTGTTACATAAAAACTTTTCTTTTTTTCAGCTTTTTAATTATTTTGAATTTGGAACACGTAAGTATATTATTTTAAAAACTTCTTTCGATTTAGCGCCATTTCAAATACTTTTTCGTGTTCATTATCAAATTACAATATGGAATGGGGTGTTAAAGAAAATAGGATTGCAGTGATCGCCTTGCACAAAGTGGGTATGGAGCCGTGGGTCATATTATTCCAGACACTTCAAAAGCTTGGTATCAGCCGTTTGTTCGTATATCGTACAATCAACAGATACAACAACACTTCGTCTGTCGAAGACCAGAAAAGATCGGGGCGGCCGCGTGCTGTTTGAACTACAAAGGCTGTTAATGCTGTTAATGCCAGAATTCGTCGAAACCCCATTAGGAAGCAAAAAATCTTATCGCGAGAAATGAAGATTCCCGCTAGGACTCTGTCGCGTGTTATAAAACAAGACCTGAAGCTCGGTGCTTATCGTCGATATACAGGACATGCCCTAAATCAATCTTTACAATTAAAGAGAGTGGATCGATCAAAACGCCTTCTGTCGCAATACGCAGGTGAAAGGCACAGGAATATCCTCTTTACCGATGAAAAAATTTTCACGATTGAAGAACACTACAATAAGCAAAATGAGTGTACGCTCAAAGTTCTAAAGAAGCTGCTCAAGTGGTCGGAAAGGTACAACGTGGTCATCATCCTGCGTCAGTGATGGTTTGGTGGGGCGTGTCTTATCAA
This sequence comes from Thymelicus lineola, assembly GCA_963932265.1. Classification (NCBI taxonomy): domain Eukaryota; kingdom Metazoa; phylum Arthropoda; class Insecta; order Lepidoptera; family Hesperiidae; genus Thymelicus; species Thymelicus lineola. The sequence goes on from OZ010690.1 coordinate 559,395, forward strand.
GGAGTCACAAAACTGCATTTTTGTGAAAAAGGAGTGAAAACTTCAGCCAAAGTGTATCAAGATACAGTCTTGGATCATGTTGTGAAACCTCTCAGCAATACTCTTTTTAAAAATATACCGTGGACTTTCCAACAGGACTCTGCACCTGGTCACAAGGCACGAACTACCCAAGCCTGGCTTGAAACCAATGTTCCGGACTTTATAAGAGCTGAAGACTGGCCCTCATCTAGCCCAGACCTCAACCCTTTAGACTTCAAATTATGGTCAGTTTTAGAGGACATGGCCTGCATTTAAAAAAAAGCATTTTCATTTGTAACAGAACTTATGGCTGGACTAGTTATATATAAGATACTTAGGTAGGTACATACTAATTCTACACACTAATATACATACTGATATATAATAATTATCAAAACATAATATTTGTTTTGTGGTATAAAGTTCTCAGAAAATTTGTTATCATCCTAGTTGCTGACGAAATATTCTAACTTATATTAGATGTTCTGTGATTCTAACGCATGGGTTTTCCAACCGAACTAAATTATCTGCCCTTGCTATTATTTTATCGTTGGATATGAAACAAACTAACGTACTAGAATTGTTCATTGATCTCATTAATTGTTACAGTGAGATAAGACACATTGATAACAATCGATCGGAAACTTTTCGGACATTTTGAGTTGCATAAAAACTTCAGACAGAAGTTTTGTCACACGAGTTAGTTTTACCATTCTGTTCGTCCATAACAGATTGAAGGTTTAGGCTGTACAGATCACTTACCAGTTGCATACGTACTGATACGAATGATAACTACTCGTAGTTACATCGACGCAACGTTGTTGTGCCACGATATATCAAATATAACGACACGGGCAGACAGCGGTCGGCGTTTAGTTAAAATATCTCCGACGTCAGTGGACACACTGGACACTGACCCGGAATTCCGCTGACGTTGATCTACACGTCATCCAGACGTCATCCAGCGCACTAAAACCCACTTGAATCATGAAAAAAGGAGGTATTTTGTTTTTTGGGAGCGATACATTACCTATTTGACTGAGTAATAATCATACTTACCAATTACAACAGGTTATCTATACTAATATTATAAAGAGAAAACATTTGATTGTTTGTTTGCATTGAATCGGCTCCGAAACTACCGAACCGATTTGAAAAAAAACATGAGAGGTGTCAAGGGACACCCGGATGGAACGAAGTTCCTTTCGATTTAAGTTTTGTTGTACAGCGCCATCTCTGTACAACTTTCTGAATCACGCTAGCGCCATGTATACATTATACAGAGCATACAGTACAGCGCCATGAGTTTTACAGAGATGGCGCTGTACTGTAAAACTCTCTGAATCACGCTAGCGTGATTGCGACTACTAAATGCGACTGTGTTCAGTGAATACGTTCAGTCGAACCTCCTATTCGCTCATGATGTCCTAGTACTTCATTAAAAATTTGTGTGAAGTTAAAATTCTTTACAAAAATTTTAAATAAGTTACTAGGACATCACGAGCGACTAGGAGGTTCGACTAAATGCGACTGTGTTCAGTGAATACGTTCAGTCGAACCTCCTAGTCGCTCATGATGTCCTAGTACTTCATTAAAAATTTGTGTAAAGTTAAAATTCTTCACAAAAAAAATAGCGTGATTCAGAAAGTTGTACAGTACAGCGCCATCTCTGTAAAACTAACTGAATCACTTCAAAAAAAAGTGTCGTCATTCGCAAAATCAAAAAGAGTCGAAATTTTCCGTCTAGCCCCATTTCACAACGCGCGATAAGGAACTTCGTTCCAAAATTCTTTCACTGTTGGGAAGCTACACTATCCCCGGGTGACATAGGCTATATTTTTTTTTACTATTTTTCCCGAAGCGAAGCGAGGGCGATTTCCTAGTAAGTTATAAGATAATAAAACATTTTTTCGAAGGCATCACTGCGGTTATTATACTAAGGTTGTTAGTAAACAATCTGTCTGTCTGTAGTACATTTATCACCGAGCGAGTAACGCGGCACAGTTTCCCCTTAGAGCGCTTTAGGGAAACAACGCGGATCAACCACTTAAAAAAAAACCACTTAATCGATAACGCCTTATTACGTTTGACAATTACAATAACATTACTATAGGTATTTCTTTAGTATCCTGCGGCATCGGGAGGGGGGTGGAGTTAGGGGGGGAGGGTAGGGGGTGGGGTAAGGAACCCCCCCATAAAGGGGCTAAGTGAGGAAACACATAGTTTTCGAGTTTTTTTTATTTTTATTTTGAGGTTAAATCTGTGAAAACTGCTCAGTATTTGTCTTAAACTAGTCTTAATTAATGTCAGGTGGTGGAGAAAGAAATAAAATTTCGACCTCCATATGGGGAGACACACAAAACGCACCAATTTTATGACAAATCATTATAATTACAAAGTTGCATTATCTGCACTTTTAGGGAAAATTTAGGGGGGTTTGATACATAAACAGGCTTCCAAACGTCTCCGGCGCTGCGGGGGCTGCTCTCCCTTCGCGCCTCCGGGGTCTACATTCACTCTAGGGGTAGGGCAGACTAGTAGCACGTGGGGTCGGGGTTGACTAAGTCGGTTCTGTCACCAATTTTGATAAATTTTACTAGAATGTAATAAATAAATTTCATAGAGTATGACATAAACAGTAAAATTTATATATTATATATTATCCTTTTATTATATATAAAAAAAACTTCCTTGTATTTCATATTTTCTAAATTTTATCTAGCTCGACCAAATTCCTCGGGCCACCAATCTTTCCAATGAATTCTTGTTTATCTAATTATTATAATTATAATATACATATAATACAATAAAATATACCTAAAAACATAAATTTTATGAATAAGTAACATAATTCGTGTTGTATTTTTTGGAAATAACCTCAAAAATTTAAATTAAGATTTTACAAAAATGACGCATTACCTCACAAAAAGCAACTAGATTATGATTTGGGACATCGCTGCCTATCGATTAAACATAAAATCACCCAGATACTGATGCCGCAAGATACTAAAGCCAACCCTTACTATATAATACTGTATGTTTCAAATATTTCTTTATTTTTAACTTGTTTTTCCTTATGAGTTAGGCACTCATTAATCATATGACTTAAACTGATTTATCATATACCTAGTTGCACTTTTATAACTGGTGAAAGTTTTTCTTTGATGACTGGTTATTCAGTTATTTCAAGTTCATTCCTATTACCTACTAAAATATCTTTGGGGACTGAGATTCCGTTGTTAAGCTATGTGCGCCATCATTTCTTGTACGATAATGGATGAGGCTCGAGCCGCGTGCGCTCCAATTTCAAAATAAAATTGCGTAGGTACGTAATAACAATATTATAGCCTTCCTGTATTGCGCCAGATGACTATCGAGTGGATTTTAGTGGGTAAAGTCCCACATGACGTTTTGGATGTATGCCGAAGTTTTCCCTCTCGGAAAAAGAGGATATAAAATTGTCTGACGCATCGACCTTTGCTTCTGACTCAACTTGGTTTTCTGTAAAATTGCATAAAATCCAAACAGCGTGTTTATTAATAGAAGACTGTCGAAATATTGGTTTGTAATAGTATTAAGACAGTTAGAGGGTCCGTTAAATGGGTACCGAGAACAACCCATGAAATTGGAAACTGGGGTTTATCGTCGTGTTTAAAGTTAAATCGATTCAGTTTGCTCGCTGACTGTTAAATAGATAAAATCCATATTCAATGACGAACTAAATGTCAGTTCTGCGAATAGTTTACCAACAAATTATACAGGGCTGGGAAGTTGGCGGCCGGACGAGGGACCGCCCGTCGTCCGACATTCACAGCTTCCAGGGAAAACCAATGTATTAATTAATGATAAGGGTAATTGAAAACCTATATATAAGAAGGTATACACATTGGCACTTAGATACGGGCTGTGATGAATATCAGTGCAGACTATTATCTCAGAATTCTCTAGCCACATTTTTCTGTAACTACGTGAAATAAAATTCCGATTTAAAACTCACTCACCTTTCATAAAACAAAGCCATTTATTTTATCATTACACTAGGAAATCACCCTCGCTTTGCTTCGGGAAAAATTGTAAAAAAAATATAGCCTATGTCACCCGGGCATAGCCTAGCTTCTCAACAGTGAAAGAATTTTTAAAATCGGTTCGGTAGTTTCGGAGCCTATTCAATGCAAACAATCAAATCTTTCCTCTTTATAATATTAGTATAGGATTAGTTTTCTACTACTGATAGTCGTTAGAACACTTTATAACTGTAGTAATGAAGTAGCTAGAAATATAAACATAGTTGGCCACGGGTTGGGTTCTGGCTGCGACGGTGGCGGTATACCGTTCTATAGAGCGGGTCCGTTCGACGTAATATTTCTCGCCATCGGCACCAGACTCGGCCAATCTCCCGTTGCGAGTCTGCTTATTTTTATGCCGTCGCCATCACATTTCCCGGCTTTCAGGAACTGTTCGACTACCGATATTAGAAGCGAGGTTAAGTTCAACAAGTTACGTTCGAAGACATCTGACATTCTAGACATAAAGGACTTTTTTATGTAAAAACCCTTTTTTATATTTGAAGCTCTTACTTTAGATCTCTTTTACCGTCTATTTTTGAAGCTATCCAGGTCCTAGCACTCCGTTAAACCACGAAAGGAAGTTCATCAATGTAGCTACAGGTTAGGGACAAAAACGACTGTGGCAGAAAAGATCATGAAAATTGTCCTGCAGCTGCCTGTAGAGATCATCTACAAATACAGTCCGCGCGCGAGAATTTTAAGGAATATTGACGTATAATATCATTGTGACATATTGACCTAGTGCAGTGATAATTAGTCGAAATCGTAGGTAATTATAAAATAATTATATCTTATAAGGAAAAATATTTTTAATTTAGTAAATAAAAGGCACTTCTTTGGCTTTAACCCGTTTCTCTCCTTGAGGGGGCCTAGAGCACACTCCATCACCCCACTCCAGCGAATTGCAGGTCTTAGTGGCCAATCCATGTGTCGGGAACTTTCATGCCACCAAAAGGCCTCCGAAATGGCTTCACGATGGTCACTGGGCAATGAGAGCTACATTTTGATACACGCTACATATTACTTGTATTACTTTTTTTGTAGGTATAGTTAATCGTTAGACGGCTGTTGGTCAGACAGGGCATCGTATTGGTTTATGAGGAGCGGGCGGCCGGCTGACGTCTTTGTCGCCGGTCGCCGCGAAAGAAAACACTTTTCCGCCGTTTTTCCTTGTTTTCCAACGGCGTCGTGATTTATGCTGCGCTCTACTTGCTGTAACAAAACAATTTAACTGTGTACTGTGATATTACATTCTGTATACTTCATAATTATAAAAAAGGTTGTGATTTCTTCAGGTTCGTAATATCGTAACAGATACAATGTTACCTGTACGGTAATATTCTGCAGAATACGGGTTTGTACGAAACGCCTTAAAATATAGATTCTACAGACTGTAATTGCTGTGAAATATATACATTCGCGGAGCTAAGATTTATATCGTCATAGAAACAAACGAAGCACATAACGAAAGTCAAAAGATACCCTCTAGGGCTCATAATTACATATATCGTGAATTTCGTCATCACTCACTAAAGTACCTATTATACATTGTTTGGAGACCGGTCATGTTTCGAAAAGGCTACTCGTGTGTGTAGGAATCCTAAATCCTTGCTAACGAACGAGCGTTGGAGCAGTCAAGGTTCAGGAGTGGATTAGCATAACCACAAGTCGATGGCACCGGTGACGACAGCGTATCAGTCAGACGTCGGTGAGTCTTGACTCTTGCCTTGCGGTGGTCGACTCGGGTGGGTTGCGGTGAATTTACTGCAGATGCTTCAAGAAGATACTGAGATACTTCTAATGCCCCGTATAGACGCGCGCGCGAGCCACGAGACAACGCAAGCCGCGCTTGTAAATAAAGGTTGTAAATAAGCGGTAATAAACCACTTTCATTGTTCATTTTTGAAGTGAAACTTCTTTAGAATCGTTAGTGATTTGAAACCGGATGCAACGACAGGTAAGATAATATAACCGCTAATTTCGTCATTCAATTTAAGTTGACCGTAGCTCAATGGTCAGGACGTAGATACACAATACCTCATGCGCAGGTTCGCGTCTCACAATATTTCTTTTTTTTAGTTAATTTTTTTTTAGTTTTATTTTTATACTGTTTTTAAATACTTTCAAATGCTCTTTTAAATATTTTCAAAGAATTTATCAACAAAAAATAAGAATTTCATTCTTTACAGACAGTAAAAATGCTAAGTTGTATTCATAGATGGCGTGAGGAGTAAGATAGAACATTCGTTTTATTGCTAGATAAATTTTTAAAAAGTGCTAAGTTGTATTCATAGATGGCGCTTCGATTTATTGCTTTAAGATTCGATTTATTGCTTTTTCATCTCATTATCTTGAAACCAAAATTTTGGAAAGTTTCACTTCTACCACGTGTGAATTGCACACATTTTTTTTATTAGACTCTCATTTGTTTATTATTCATTATAGTTACGCAGCAATACTACATAGACCATAGCAATAAGGTAATTCGAGTGTAGCGTTGCATTTTTAAAGGAATTTTATTTATAAATTAGACTCTGAGCTGCGGATTACTGTTCAATTACGAGGAAAATAAGTGCCAGTTGCCGCGTTTCAGCTCTAAAGGTAAAAAATGTGCTTTGAGTTTTTCATACCGTTTCTACTGCGCTCTTTGCATCCGTATGCATACGTGACTCCATCCTCTATGAATACATTTTTCTCGGTTCAATAAGATGTATTTTGCTTGCGTTGGTGATTGTTAAAAATTATCTCAAGAAAAATATTTATAAACTAAACTCGTTTTCCCATGATAACACTTTAATATAACTTTATCGCTACGGAAGCAAGTGGCGCGGACGGTTAAAGCTTCTGACAAGGAGGTGTTATTCAGCAGGAAATGAGTTTTTTCAAATTATACAATTATGGTTTATCGTCTCAACATAACCACAAGATCAGTAACGTAAAATATAGATATACACATATAAATGGTAATTTGAACTAAAACGCAGCTAACTTACCACTAAGGGGTCGCTGCATGCCTGTATATCGCAGAGACCGCTCGTTACATAATCTGTGCCATCATTCGGCGCATCACAAATTTCAAATTACTAGAGTCCGTTCCATTCGAGGGCAGTTCGATTTCTTTGCGGCTAGTTTGGCCTTACTAACCAAGTGGTCTCGAAACTGAACTTTATTCGAAATGTCGACACCAAGGATCCCAATGCTTTTAGAGATATTAAGATGAATGTTCTGGAAATGTGCTGCTATGGCAAATGGGGTTTTTGAAATCCTTATGATAAGCTCTTTAATTTGATACCTATATTGCATTATTTGATTTATTTTTATTTTTTGATACTTCATACAATGGCATCTCACAGTCACCATATTATTTGTTTTTTACTCGACTGCGCGACTCAAAGGAAGGTAATGTGTTTATCAGTCTATGTATGTATGTATGTGTATTCCTATGCGGGTTTGTAGAGTCAATAGATTCATCAGTGTCAATAATTAAAATTCACCACAGGGACAACCAGATGATTCGGGATTTACCAAGGCTCTGCAAGCTTTATAACATTCTCTCGAAAAGTAGCGATACCTTAATAAATTCAGAAAAGATATAGGATTTTGATTATGTTAAACAATTCTTATTTTAACCTTAAGAAAATATTTGCTATATTACTAACCTAGATACTAAGTTCATCTTATTATAATTATGTCTGTTAATAATATTGTTTCTTCTCCTCCACGATAAAGCACCTTCCGAAAAGCCAAAAAATGACGTGCATAAGTGTATCAGTGATACCTATATGAATAAAATATTTTGACTTTGACTTTGACTTTGACATACTTACTAGAGTTTTACTATTTTGTTGTCCAGCTGCAAAATGGTACATCCTGTAGCATCCTATAATTATGGATGCACATAAATTATGTTTATCTGATTCTACACAAAGACGGCTAAAGTTCGATAAAGATGCTATCGGATGATCTGTTAGGATAAGTGCCCGACCGTGCGGGTAATAACGTACATAGATACTAGTAGTGACGCCTGACGACACGTGACGCGAGTCCGCCACGTAAGGCGTAACGTGACACGCGTGACGTGACTGATTAGCAGCCCCAGCGACTGGCTGATGGTGATGAGCTTTATTATCAGTGAATGGAACTCATTAGGGCGTCTGATCGACCCTATTCAACTGTACTAATTAGGTATGTACTATTGTCTTCTGTGACTGTACCTAGATTGTTATTGAGTTTAGACACCTGGCTAAGTCAAATTAATGTTGTTACAAATAGCACATAATAGTACATATTAGTACTAATAGATATTACATTCCCTGCTTGATTTAATATGGATTTGGATTTGGATTATATGGATTCGCATTTGTTATAACCTTGTACCATGTTATTTTCCATGGCGAAATAAATGTTTCTTTCTTTCTTTCTTTCTATAGACTTTAGATATCTATGTCTGTTAATACCACAGAAGACATAATTTGTTAAAACGCCACTTTATCAATTTTTTGTTCTATTTTGGAACCCCGCGCATATAATAAATCCTTTCCTTTCCTTTCAGAACTATAAGAAATAGGAAAATGTGGACACATAGTTGCGGTCACATAGCACATAGTTGTGGTTATTAGATGCGGATATAGATGCTAATAATTAGTACTAATTATTAGATGCGATTATTGGTTGCGGTTTACCAGATTTTCAATCCAGTCATATACTATGCAGTGGTAGTTAGTTTGGTAATGTCAAATATAAAATCTTCTGCGGATTCCTGTGGATGGAGTTATTATTATACCTAGTAGCAACTTGTACGACTATCGGAGATCAGAATTCGGAGGTCGTCTGAAAATCCGCCGTAACCGCTTCGTTCACATGTTCAAGGATCTTCTATTTTAATATTAAGGAGGAAGGTCCCGAGGGATGGATTTAGGGTGTTTTAAAGTTAAAGGGAAAAAGTTTGATTAGCCAGTTTTATCTGAGGTCAGCCCCGGGGCGGGCCATTTAACAGAGTGGCCGCATTTATCGGCGGCGCACGTCTCTGCCGTGTCCACGACATGAGCTGCTGGTAGGACCCGTCTTGAGTTGGACGGCTTTGTCTCTGCTCCGGTGGGATATTTTGATTGAACTTGTGGCGATCGGTACGGCATCTTTTATTAAGTTCTATAACTTCTTATTTGTAACATAATATAGATCCTCCTTGTATATGGGCTGGCTGTTTTCTACGTTTGTATTTTATGTGTTTTTATAATTTGATTTTTGTACATATTCGGAGATTCTCACTGATGAAATCAAAGTAAATATATTTTATAGCGACATTAACCAAACACTATAATTGGTTCCCGGCGGGAACTTCCGCTAACTAACTCAACTCAACGTCATTAGCCGTACCGTTGTTATACTTAGGTATATTGCAGGTTCTCCCTTAAGTTTATAGGTAGGTGTACATGCGGCTTTTTAAACGCATGCAATTATTTATTTTTAATTTTTATTTAATATATTTTCTTTTTGTAATTACATACCATCGGATGGTTTCATAGTATAAATTTACTTTTATTGTTTTTATTCTGCTACTAAATTTATTTTCTACAACTTTTATTAAGATATAGGCAAAAAAATAATACTTTATATCAACTGTATTTTTCCTTACATTATTTAAGAAAAAATATTTATTAGTAAGTTATTTTTCCTTTTACACACAATTGATTGTATGTAGCACACGCTGCATCCCATGACTTGGGCCACGACACGGCCGCGAATCCGCCAATGGCATACAAATTCATCTCCAGGTATTTGTAGATAACTTTGTTCCGCCTGTAAATCCGTGGGCTCGAGGTCCACTTATAGCTCATGTTCAACGACATGGGTTTGATGAAAGTATTAGCTATAGGTACATCAGTCATGTTAAAAATAAGCATGTGGCCACAGATCAACTTGTATGTTTTACTGTACGGAAGTTACTGGCAGAAAACAGCATGGTTTTTGACGTGGATGGGCGTGGTAGCTTGTAAATACAGGAATTAAGTAATCCAGCGCGGTATTTTTCTTCCTCAGTCAAATATAAGGCGGTGAGTAAGGCGGCGGCGGTATGTGGCATATTTTTTTTCAGGTTTTTTCTTAGGATACCTTAAGTATTCACATTCCTGCATAAACATTTTGAATTATTCGCTGTTTAGTCCTCCGCTATTTCATACGCAATTGCAAAATACATTGATAACTAGTGTTCTAAGTATTATATTATAAAGCATCAGCGCTATTGGCGAAGTATTTGTAGAGCCTAACACCATTCATCCAACGTTTTCTTATCTCTTAATCTATTGTAAACAGTATTTGTTTTGCTATTCACTCATAGCCATTTAATAGTCAATATTCATTTCTACACTTGGAGCAGTAGATACAACGGGAAATAATACATGTTTTGAGATAACAATACATACAATATCATAAAAGACAGTTTAAGTCACATTACAGTCAAATCAGTCAGGTCAGTGTCGCCGCTCCATGTGCGAGCGCTCTTTGTGCACAAAATAAGTTAAACTCAAAAAGAAGTTAAGTGTCGCAGAGTTGACTGAAATCTCAGACAGGTCTGCCTCACTCGGCATGTTTATTCAATAGCGTTTTTCCGCTTTTTTCTCAAAACTTTCACGACCCTATTACATGGATTGTAAAGCTCAAAATTGCCGCTATTTTCAAACTGAAAGTTAATTTTTAGCGTCGGCCACATTATATGCACATTATGCAGATATAAACATGAATTGCCCGGAATCTCTTTACCTCGATAGAGCGTCCCAGGGCGGCCGCCAAATACGGAACGCATTCAAATTTATGCACATTTATTTGGTCCGTAAAATATGGAAACTGCCATAAAAACTTAAATTTCTACGTCACCGTTTATATTAGATAACTGAAACTTTGTTATGATACCGCATGTTGAGCTGCTGTGTTAGTCGAAAGTGTTAATTAGATATATAAAAATAGAAATATACCATTTTTATTTGCAGGGGATACTACGTGTGCCGTGTTGATGAGTGGTCATCGTTGGCCAGTCACATCTGCAACACTTGCACGTGGCTGTTATTTTGGCATTGTAGCGCTTACAGTTGGTACGGTTACTTACACGGTTACTTTACTTACACTTACAGTTGTTACATTTTTCAATAGTAGGTTTATAAGATACCTAAGGCTCACTCCCCACGAGCGGCGCATAGCGTTACACCCTTCAGCATAACCACCGTCTGGTTTTCCTGCGCCTGAGCAGGGCTATGTTGAATGTCTGCAAATACTACATTATTTTAAAGGGGCACGTACTGTCGTTTATAAACTTAATAAGATTGTACAAAATAAAAGACATCTATTACTGCTTAATACTTTGTTTTCACTCTAAATGCGATTTGTTAAACAAAGAGTCCCCGCGATCTACCTTATTATCTGGCTTTGTTATTTCATTGCCGCCTTCAACAATTGCGTGGCGGAACTCGAAACATTTCGTTCGCGACAATGATAATATGGATAATGAGCGCCGTTAAAATAATTATAATTGTTTGGAACCGGACCGAGCTGAGCTGCCGAGGTGGGTGAAACTCTTAATGAGTTCAGGGCTGGCGGCAGTGGAGGCGAAGCGCTGGGCGAAGTGCGCGCGTAATGAGGATATCCTTTGTTTGTGGCATCCTTCACGTAACTTATACCGTAACTTCACGGGATTTTCTGATTTATTATGTAATGACTTTGCATAAAAATTTGCCCACTATGCGGAAGAAAAAGTAAAGCGCTTCATTGTTCTCTAATCTCTAGATAAGTTCCACCAGTCGTGAATGAAGTGATTCGTGGTAATCTATATATATAAAATTGAAAAGAGACACACCACTGATTAAACAAAAAATCTCAGAAACTACCGTACCGATTATAATGAAATTTGGCAGGAAGATAGATTATGCTAAGGAGACGTCAGCTAAGAACGGATTTTTGGAAATTCATCCCCTAACTAGCAAAAATAGGGGTCCGAAATCATTTTCATACAAACCACCTTCGTCAGTTTTAGAGTTATAAGTATGAATTTTTTTATGTAAGTTTATAGTAATAAACAAAAATTAAATTTTGTAAATTTTTTTGGAAAATCATCCCTTAAAGGGTTAATTTAGAGGACAACAGTCAGTACTCAACTTTGTCATTTTTGAAGTTAAAAACATGAAAATTTACATATTAGCTCAAAATTAGAAACTAAATTTTGAAGTATTACGTTTTTTTGGAAAATCATCCCCTAAAGTGTTAATTAAGGCGCCGCAAGTTAGTATGGGAACTTCGTCAGTTTTGAAGTAAGAAGGGTGAAAATTTGTACTTAAGCCTATATTTAGACACAAAAAATAACTGTATCACGGTTTTCTCGAAATTTATCCCCTAAAAATAGGGGTTGGTAGTCAATTACATACAAATCAACCTCACCAGTTTTCGAGGTATAAATATGATTTTTTTTATTTAAGTTTATAGTAATAAACAAAAATTAAGTTTAACACATTTTTTGGAAAATCATCCCTTAAAGGGTTAATTTAGAGGACAACAGTGAGTACGCAACTTCGTAATTTTTGAAGTTAAAAACATGAAAATTTACATATTAGCTCAAAAATAAAAAAAACTAAATTTTGAAGTATTAGGTTTTTTTGGAAATTCATCCCCTAAAGGGTTAATTAAGGCGGCGCAAGTAAGTATGGGAACTTCGTCAGTTTTGAAGTAAGAAGGGTGAAAATTTGTATTTAAGCTTATAGTTAGACACAAAAAATAATTGTATCACGGTTTTCTTGAAATTCATCCCCTAAAAATAGGGGTTGGTAGTCAACTACATACAAATTAGCTTCGCCAATTTTAGAGGTATAAATATGAAAATTTGTATGTAAGTTTATATTAATAAACAAAAGTTAACTTTAACACATTTTTTTTGGAAAATCATCCCTTAAAGGTTTAATTTAGGCGATGTAACATAGTATGCAATTTCGTCATTTTTGAAGTTGAAAACATGAAAACTTACATATTAGCTCATGATTAGAAACTAAATTTAAAAGTTATTTGTTTTTTTTGGAAAATCAACCCCTAAAAAGTTAAATAAAAGTGTGCAAATTAGTATGGCAACTTCGTCAGTTTTGAAGTAAGAAGGGTGAAAATTTGTATATAAGCTTATAGTTAGACACAAAAAATAACAGTCATGGTTTTCTCGAAATTCATCCCCTATGGGGCAAAACTAAGGTGATGTAAATATTTAAGAAACTTCGTCATTTTTGAACACTGAAATAAAATTTGATATATTGTAAGCTTATAATTAAGAAAAAAATAATTGTAACAGGTTTTTTTTTGGAATTTCATCCCTTAAGAGATTGTAAGTTTTTCAGGAACTTCGTCATTATGAAAATTAATATGTAAGCTTATAGTGAGAAAGAAAAATTTTGTATAGGGGACTTTACGGATGGGAGGGGTGAGGGACAAGAAGCTGGAGAGACCGGGAGCGGGAGTGGGAGAGGGACCGGGAGCGTTAGAGGGAGAAGGACAGGAAGCGGGAGAGGGACCGAGAGCGCTAGAGGGAGAGGGACAGGGAGCGGGAGAGGGACCGGGAGCGGGAGAGGGAGAGGGACAGAGAACTGGAGAGGGAGAGGAAGCGGGACAGGAAGCGGGGAGGGATCGGATGCGGGAGAGTGAGAGGGACAGAAAGCTGGAGAAGGGCTGGGAGTGGAAGAGGAAGAGAGAAAGAGGGAGAGGATTAATATTGAAATTTATAATCAATAAATAACACTTCAATAACGTGTTAGAGCACCAAAAATTTGTTTTTAAAATTATTGTCTGTCTGGATCACATCAAAACCCTTGAACTGATTTCGACTTAAATTAGTTGAGTTGTTTCTTATGTGCGCGATGTTTCTTATACTTTTGGTCATGAAGGAAAAATTTTCATCCAGAAAAATTAAAAGATTTCCCCGGAAACAACATGAAACTTTGTATGGATTATTTTTAAAATATCAACAATTTGTTTTAAATTTGCAACAAACGTTTCTCCTTTAATTAATGAAATACATGTTTTCGAATTTTTCAAAATTTTTCATGAAAAAGAAAAAAGAAATTAATGTGAATATTGTTTATTTTTCAAAACCCGCTCCCGGAGGAATGATTTGTGATTGTATCGTAGGTTTTACTTTATAAATTTCTAAATTCAATACAAATTAACCTGTTATTAAATTTTCTTCTGTGAGGGGTATAAAATTACAAGTATGATAAGCATAATTTCCGCGTGCGAAGCTGCGGGCAACTGCTAGTAATAATAATA